>JAECUM010054979.1:0-39595 GCA_016617855.1 Megalonaias nervosa
GTGGGGTGAGGGTTTTTGGTGTGGGATCCTGAAGTGATATCAAACAGGGTAAATAAACCTGATCTATCCTGATACTTTTCTACTGCAATTTCCAACAGTGCAAAACTGAATGTTTTTTTAAAAAAAAGTTTAACACAAGAGTCTCTGAACAAGACTGATACGCTACTGGCCAAAATGAATTTGTAGGAATTCATGGGATGTTAGTTCCACTCCTTCTTTTATCTTTGCTGAGCATTAAAATCATTTCAGATATTCTTGAGACACTCCAATATTAAAAAATTTGGTAACATAAATATTTTCTTACATATCCGAGTTCACAAGTCTAATTCATGTGATCTTTGACCCTGAACCTGATAACATACATGGAATATCACTTAATGCATCTCAGGCACTGTCAAGTTTGCTTTAATTAGTAATTAGTATTTGTTTTAGAAAAAAACAACTTAATGAGAAGACATCTTTAGATATATCAACAAAATGGGTTTGAGAAAAAGTAATTCATACTTGTCCATGTTATCATGGTCATAGACAAAAACTCAACCTTCTGAACTTTAGATCAACAAAATTCAAGGTCTGGTCCAAATCTCTGTATTAAGCTCTTCAGTGACCTTTGACCTGACCCATAGGTCTGGTATTCAAACTTGATTACAACAGGGATGCTATTTTTGTCATCAGATCTTTGCTATTTTCATTCAGAACTAATTATTCAGTGCAAGAGGTGATTTAGTGAGAATGTAGTGTCAATGCCACCACTCCTTCAATGAGTAGTAATAACAAGATTCCTCAGATGTCCACAATGGCTGCCATGCTGGAGGTCAGACCTGTGCCCTTTTCATTCAAAACATTTTGCACATTCTTAATCTTTTAGCAAAAAGCCCATGATGATACAACCATCCTTTTAGAAGCAATTGCCTTAAGATTTTCATGATGGCTGTCAATGCAGTAATTCTAGAGATCAGATCAATATTTTTTAAATTTTTTAATATATGAACAACTACATATGGCAAAATAGAGTTCTAGTGAGGCACATGTCTCAGTTCAGAAAAGCAGTCATATTTGATTTTTATGATAATTGCTGTGGCAGACATATTTAAATACAATATCTGCACCAATTTCATTTGGGACCAACTACACATCATGACAAGTCTTTTATTGATAACCCTATTGTCAGATGTAACCATCAGTTCAATAGGGTCACCATGGTAACCATGTTGGATGTCAGATTAGCATCCTTTTTATTTAGAACAATCTACAAGTCAGAGAAGTTTATAAATGAAAACCCTGCATTAACATGGCCATCTGTTCAGAAGGAAATGTAATAACAAGATTTTCATGGAGGCCATACTGGTTGTTCATGGGGCTCTATTTTTATTCAGGACCAGCTGGACTTCAAAATGAAACCATGTGCCAAGATTGATGACCAGAAATTTCCTTGAAGGATTTTAGAATTAGCAACAACAACTGTTAATGGACAATGCATGTATGCAGCCCAATGCATAAGCTTTTCTGCTCTTTGTAGTGCTAAAAATAAACCATGGAAAGTTAATTTGCTTAAAATATATCAGGATTGAGTAATTTATGTACAATTAATGCATTCCCTAAACAGTATATCAACTAAAATCCAGGGGCCCAAAATAATGCAAAGACATTGAGCTCAAAAGTAATTTTCTATCATATAAACTAAGAATGTACCACTGATACTCATGAACAAGTTGGGTACAACTGCAAAACAATATAGACCCTCATCCACCATTGTATAATGCATCCGCAAATCAGGGTCTATGTTGTTTGTTCTACTGATCACTCTTAACAAAACACATTAATCCAGATCTGGCTCCAATGATTCAATAGCATTTAAGGGTCAATGTTGTTAGCAGCTGGACAGGACTTACAAATGAGTACAAATGGTAATATCAATCAAAAGTATAAACCAAGATGGATCTGAATATCAATACAGTTAGAACACAGGTTTTACTGGGGCACTTGACAAGTTTCTCACTAAAAATCATGAGATAATTACATATAAAGTTCCATATAAAGTTCCACATCAAAGTAATGTAATTATATTTTTTTAACAACCAAAAAGAAACGAACAAAAAAAAATTACTTCAGTATTTTTCATCTGTAACAAGTCAAATTTGTTTTTAAAAAATAATTTTCCAAAGAAAATATTGGCAAAGCTGTAAAGACCCATCAAATGAAACAAAAATCAGTTATATTCTAACATGTTATTCATGCATTACAGAACAATTTCCAGTGATATATTCAAAAACACTGCACTGCATACTATGTTTAACTTGACAAGAAAATCAAATCACAATTTGTGGCAAGAAATATATGTATATTGCAAACTATTTTCGTATACTTCCACCAATTTCATGAAATAAAACGTATGCTTGCACGCTGCTCAATGAATGTATTATTATACTTAGATGCATGTGTTTTGATAAAATTAAAGCTTTTATACATAACTGTAAATTAATGTAAATGTATGTTTCTATTATCATCAGTATCTCACAGGTAATACAGTCTGAATTTATGTACATTTTTAAACTAATGTATAGTTAACTGTATTACATTATAAACTGTACACTGTGATTTAACATCTATAATAATACTTCAAATTTAACCTAAAAAATAATACTTTAAAAAAGTCAAAATGCTACAACTTCTACATAAACTCTATGAAAAAATCTCATATACTACAAACAGCAAAGAATTATTTCCTCTTGTCTTTATCAATTCACCAAAGACAACCTCAACCACTTTCAAGCATTGCTGAATGGATACATGACTAGTATCAATAAAATGGGGTTTAAATTAATTTCTTGATTCATACAAAGATCTGTTGAAAATTTACATCCTGTTATAATGTGGTTCATTATGTTATTCTTCTCATATTGTCATACCATATATACTAAGAGTTTGACTGTAACATTTGATACATAACATACTCTGTGGTTATGAAAACCAAAGTATAGTGTTAAAACAAGAGAGAGCAGTACATGGGGCAAAAATTATAAATAAGAGTTATGCTAACTTGTTGAAATGCCTCAAAAAAGACAGATCATTCTACAGTCTAATTACCTTCTGTGCTAACAGTACAAAATGTTATGCTTTTTCAACATCTACCAGTCAAAAGTACAAGTCATAGAAAAGTTTTAAGTACATCTGAAACAAAAACAAAAAAAAAAAGAAGGAATGTTTTGTCTTACTTACAACTCAACAGTTATCAAACTGACTGAAGTATATATATACAAGAATACTGAAACTAAAAAAAAAAAAAAATGCATGTGCATGCATAATATTAAACTCTGATCAATCATTTCTGATAATGTGCTGTCGCATTGAGGTGGATTATTTGGTTTTTATTTGGGATGTAACAATAGTGATACATATTGTAATCAATATTTTTATGACTACATCATATAGCCGCCAGATATTACAACAGCATGATACAATCTTGGAACCTAGATAATCATGCAATTTTATAAATTTATTGATAGCTGAATTTTGAATAAAACTGTAAGACTGGCTGGTCTAGCATCTGTCATATAGTTTCAATTTTCTTTTTAATTTTGGCACATCATGGCTAGTTTTGATAATGAAATACTAAGTTAGTGTATGCTACTGACATAGGAAAAGACATGTATCATGACACATATCATGTCAGTACCTAAATATATTAACACCTATTGTAAGATGACATCAGTGGTGATACTCGCCCCAAATTTTCATCTCTGGTTAAATTTGCTCATTATTATTATTATTATTATTATTATTATTATTTTCTTATTATTATCATTATTATTACTAATACGTTTCTAATTTTAAAATATGTATCTGGATTATTACACATTATGTTTAAAGCTAATACATATTTGTGAAAAATGAATACAAAGTTATTGATAAATATGCAACTTTGTCAACCTTCTTGAAATTTTCTTCCTGCACCATGCTAAGAAACAACATGTAAAATACAAGTTGTGCAGGATGAAACTCGAAAATGTGCAAATCACTCAAAGATCAGGAATGAATAGACTTTAGTAAATCTACAATAATACTAAATTTTAGAACAAAATTTAAGAATTTATTAAGATTAATAAAGCTATGTACATAACCACACTGATGGCCACTTTACACGTTCAATGAATAACCTTTCTCACAAATTGCTGACTGCTCTGGTGGCCTAGTGGTTAGAGCATCTGCCTTGGATGCAGTAGGTCGTGGGTTCGAACCCTGGCCAAGTCATACCAAAGGCTTATAAAAAATGGTACTTGCAGCTGCCTCGTTAGACGCTTGGCATTGAGAGATTAGTATTAGGATTGGTGGGCCTGGTGTCAGGATAATGTGACTGGGTGGGGCATGATGCTACATGTCTGTGGCATGATACCCCAGTGCTTGACATCAATTGTCACTCTGCAGACATCGTAGCGATATGACCCAAAAATTGTTAAAACTGCATTAAAAATCTAAAACACACACACACACACACACACACACACACAAATTGTCATGTCTGTAATTTTACTTATACATTATTGTTTTGTCATGTATACAGATAATTAAAGGTAAAAACAAATTCAAAATATCATTTTCTATGGTATGTAAAATTTTTAACATTTTCATACGAAAAATTTTCTGTCTACAAACATGTGGACCCCAAAAATACTAGCAATTTGTATGGATTAACGCTGCATGAAAAATATGAAAAATTAAAGACAATATAGTCATTATTACACATGTAATAGGGATCCATGATACTTACCATATATACCATAAATCCATGATACTTACCACATATACTCGCTTATAAAATGAGTCCTACTGCAACCTGCACAGATCCAGATCTGCCATTGCATAATGTGCCATCAGAGCTGGGTCTGTGCAGTTTGTTAGAAGCACACAATCAGTAGAACAAACGATTGCGATCCCGATCTGTAGGTGCATTATGCGATGGCGGATCAGGATCTTTGTTGTTTGCAGTCTGACTTTGACTTGTAAGCAAGATTATATGGTTTGTGTCTAATTTAATCTGATGAGTTACAAATAAAACAATGCAGATGGAGGATCTTACTTGAATGTTCATTTCAAAGGACATTTATAAAATGAGCAATACATTTTCTTTAGGTAAAAGTTTGATATTACTTGATGAGTTTCATAAATTTCATTTAAAATGAGCACAAATGTAAGATTATATTAAAAACCAAATGAATTGATCTTTTTCATGAAATAAAGAATAGTGTAGTTCAATGACTTTGAAATATGTGTGGATGCCTCAGTCACTAAGTCTCTGAATTACACAACACCATTTGTGATCTTACAATATATCATAGTACTTATGAAAAATTATGTATCTATTAACCTAAATGACACAGCAGTCATGTACCTATTAACCTAGATGACACAGAAGTCATGTATCTAATAACCTAAATGACACACAAATCATGTGATAATATTTTAAAAATAAATTTTTTTTGTACATAGTTGTATCTTTCATAATGACTAGCCAGCTTAACTTTACACTTCAACAAACACTGGAACAGATATTGCTGTACCAAGCAGCATTAAAATCTGCCACCTTCTCAGACTGGACATTTTGTCAGCACTTTTGCTACTTGTTTGTGACCCAATGCAAGCAATAAGTTCATTTTGAACACTGGTATCAATATTTCTTGAACACATTAGCTACCATACTTCAAACTGTTGGCAAGAGTCTGGAACAAGCAACAATGGAAGCTTTCGATTATAAATAAAAAAATTATCAAGGTCATAACCTTTCCAAATTGTATTGAGTGTGATTTTGAAGGAAAATTTCTTACAAAATAGTATGCAGCTGTTTCAGAATTATAACAGAATTCAACCCAAATTCTGAACTAACTAAATTTCCTTTTGAAACAAAGAGTTACATGTGCACATCATGACACAATGAGTGACAAGTGCCTGTCATGACACAATGAGCGACACATGCTTGTGATGATATAATGAGTAATGTGCACATCACAATACAATATGTGACACATCCACTATACAATGACTAACGTGCACATCACAATACAATATGTGACTCATCCATGATACAAGCAGTGATGTGCACGTCATGAGACAATGAGTGACACATGCATGTCATGATACAGTGAGTAATGTGCACATCAATATACAATGAGAGATGTGCATGTTATGATACAAAGAGTGGCACATGTGTCATGATACAATTAACAATGTGAATGTATATTTGACAAATGCAAAGATGACATGTGATACAAAGAGTACATTATCTATAGTCTATCAGTCATTTTTTATCAGTAAAACTTAATAACATTTGAGTCATAATACATGGTTGGATAAAATAAGTGATACACTGGCTATAAAATACATCTTCATATGTCTAAAGATTATGCAGAATTTCATTTCATAAAAAAAGAACAAATAAACCAGGTTTGTGTTTGTAAAACATGTATGCCTCCATGACAACCAACAATTTTACAAATGCAGAAAAATTTCAAAATATTTTTAGACTGGTACTGAAACCTAAACAGGTCATTCAAATAAAAAGTTAAATGCACGAAATATGATTTTAAACCTCTAATGTTTTAGCTAAATTGTGCTGACAAAGTTCTGTCACAAAAAATGTCCCAAAAGTTCAATAAAAAGGCAGGATCTGTGTGTTGAGCCCAAGATTAAAACCATGCCATAAAACAAGTCACCATCACGCCATGGTCAAAAGGCAGAGCAAGCACGTCACAGTCTGAATTATCTTCATAATGATTCATACAATGTATGAAGAAAACAAATCTCAAGGGGTTTTGTAAATATAAGGAAATGAAATATTTTAATCAAATCCTTATTGCAAATTTTCTATGACTGTGATCTCAACCCTAAAAACATAGCGGTGAGAGTGCATGCTGTAGAATGAATTGTCTTTGGTTTATCATGACTCATTCAAATGTAATTAAAAAAAATTTATCAAAAGTTTTATGAAATACAAGCAAATGAAAAACCAAAAACCTACAAATTGCTGATGACCTTGACCTGAACGCAAAGAGATCATAGTTACATGAGAACATGTTGCAGAATTAATCGTCTTTATTCCAAAATGATTCATCAAGAGCACTACATAAAATTGATAGACATAAAATGATAATAATTTACTCTGCTTCCGTTTGAGATTCGTATACCTTACATACTTGTATAAAGTTAAGTCCAACTGCAAATACCCAGGTCTGTTGTTGCATAATGTGCCAGCAGATCTGGGTATATGCAGTCTATTAGCAGTAATCAGCAGAACAAATAACAAAGATCCTGAAATGGTAATGCATTATGCAAAGAGAAATCTGGGTCTATGCTTTTTGCAGCTTGACTTGACTTATAAGCAAGTACTTATGGTTTGTGAAAAATGTTTAAAAAAAGTCTGAGCATACCTAAAATATTTAAACATTGCTGTTATGGTCTCAATCAACATATGAGTATAATAAACTATATCAAATGTCCTATCTCCATGTTAAATAGCTTTTTGTACTAAAGCATGAATACGATTCTGGAATAACATGCTGATGTACAGACATATAAACATACAAACTTACAGATGGCCTGCAGCAAAATAATATGACCCCTTCTACTATTACAGTGGAGTCTGAGAACTCCAGCATTCTTCTTCTCAGTCAAACTGGCACAAGCAAATTAATGACCTAAAGATAATGCACATTATATTACCATACGATGTACTTATTCTTTGGCCTTACCTATCCTTATGTTCATCCTCTGAGGCGCTCAGGATTGATGATGTGAAACAGGATCAAATGCTAAGTAATGGTTAAGAGTTGAACCAAATGATGTAATACAGTTTGTAATCCAATGATCCACAGAATGAGGGTGACAGTCATGGCATTATATAAAGCTGACTCATCACTATTTGTAGCTGACTCCACACTTTTTAAAGCTTACTCAGCACTTAAAGGTTTTTATTTAACTTATGCAGCATTATCAACTGATTTCAAGGAACAGTCTCTTCACATGGTTGTTTTCATTTTCATGAAAAATTTGTTGAAATTATTACATGACAAAATTATAGATAACTCTTGGACAAGCTATGAAATCACAGATCCAGAATTCCGATACTATTCTAGATCTAGAACCAAAACATGTGATTTTCACTTCCACATACATTCAGTGGTAAAATATCATCTTGTATTCTTATTTTTTCAGCTCAAACATGTGTAAAACTAATATATCCATGCTGGAGAAACATGGGATATCATTTTACACAGGAATCTCAACTTCAGAAAATCCTGATAAATCCAGACAAAATGTTTGGGTCCATTTGTTTTTTTATGGACACTATATTGCACTGATTGCAGATGCAGATTAACTGTTGCTTTTAAGTGACCACAGATATTCTGTTGAAAAGTGATGGAATTGTATAGAATCACACATTTGTCTCAATCTTGCTGTTGATTGTAACACTTCGTGGCAAGGTGGTTGCCCTTCTGAATGTGCCCAACTGTAGTCTGTGTGAAGCTGGTGAGGCCTGCCTCTCAGACATCTCCTCTATCAAACTCTCCACAGTTTTGTACAGATAGAGATAATTTTCCTGTAAGAAAGTAAAAATAACCATAATTCTACAATCTAATTTAGCACATAGTTGACTATGTCTATAAAAGGCCATCAAGGAGCACTACAATTGTTTATTTTTTTATGCTAGACTCTGAATTCCTGAATCAGTTGATAATTTTGAGTGGAAAAGTAGAAATATTTTTCACTGCCCTGTCAAGAGACATTGATAACATTATGGCCAAGAAATCTCAGCTAATTTAGATGCCTGCTTGGTCTAGTGCTAAGCATGACTGCCTCTCGTGCAGATGAACCAAATTCAAAGCCCAGAAGGCTTTCTTCATTGTTTTTAATGTGTTGTTTTACCTTGAATTAGGAAAAAGAATTATGTTAGTAATTATATTTTCTCTGCAAATGCACACAAAACATAAACTGTAAAGCCAACAATATCACACAATATACAGTAACAAATCTGCTACTTCAATTCTGTTATACATATTGCTAACCCATATGTCTGAACATAAATAAAAAGAAAAGTTCAATGGTCCAAGTGAATAATGGATATATTTCATCTCATGTGTGAAAACTTGGGTATTTTCACTTGGCTTTGCCACTCACTCCATTGTTCACCCACTTGATGCAATATATCCATTATTCATTCATTTCCAGCAAATATTCTATCTTTTAAAGGCATGTGTATTTATATGAGGAAATAGGCAGAATATGCTCTGAATTTTATGTGTAATGTGAATGGATTAATTAGTGAAAATAGCAATTGAAATTTCCAATAAAAATTTACCACTACCATAAAAAAAAATTATTTGCAGATACCAATTATAGAATTTTTATGGTTTCTACGAATCCCAGATTCAAATATTACTGATGTCTGATTTTTGCAGCACAGCAACACAAGTATGTTATTTAGTGCTCAGGCAATCTGAGCAAAGTGCTTTGCCTAAGACCACATCATAGCATCTGACCCATGCTGATCTAATAGATAGTTCCCGAATGATGTCATCGGCAGTCATATTTGTGGTATGCTGGCAGATTTACCATTCAGTTTATATGGTGTTTGGAAGTTGAAATAAATTCACTGAATCTCAAGATACTGTTACTGTTGTAATTTATAACTTGTTCAAAATGGTTAATTTTGGTGGTAGCATATAGGAGTAACTGCCAGGCTGCCCATCGTCCAGGTAAAATGGGCTGAATAGCATCTGCTAGTGACCTTATTGGGAAGCATCTATTGTATGATTCAAAAGCAAAAATTCAATGACCACCAATCTAACTGAAGGATTCAAAAGCAAAGATTCAATGACCACTGATCTATCTAAGAAGACAATAAGATCTCATTCTCCATCTAAGGTATATCCAAAAATGTATTGCAATTTGTGCCAAGAAGAGTAACATCTTCCATAACAATGATATAGGACTAAATGATCATAGTTGGGTATTTACTGATGTGTAAATTTTACCGAATCATTCAGAGAGTAAATAAAGTATGAAGGACTTTTATGGTAACTTTGAGAATGATTAGGTAACAATTTACACAGTGATAAATACCCAACCATGATCTAAGCTTTATAATTCCAATTCTCTTCCCTTCTGTCATCATATCAACAGATTTCATAAACAAAGCATCTACTTTTAGATAACTCTTAGTTTTCTTTAATTAACTTCTTCACTGTGCCTGAATACAACACCCATATTATCTAGCCAAGAGTTGTTGACTCTTTATACAGTATTAAAGGGTAGAGTGTCAGAGTGATTCATGTCAGAGGTTTATGGAACTTTGTCTTTTTTTTATTTTTTAAAGTCTGGTTGTTGTTCTTTAAACCAGGCCATTTCTTTTATCCAACATTATGCTTGTGTCTAGTACATGTTGTTTAAGCCTTGTTCTTGCTTTCTACACATTTTAATTTTTCAAAAGCAAAATCTTGTCCATTTTTAGTGAGATCCCTTTCTCTTCATATGACCCTGACCTTTAATAACAGCTGGTGCAACATTGTTGAAGCAAAGTGCAATAGCTTTTTAAGATTGGCTTGTAAAGCCTGCCATATGTTTTCTTTGGCAAAAGGGGTGTGTATTGGAATGCAGAAAAGTCTTTCCGAATACATTGTTTTAACTTCTAATGGGTAATCTTAATCTGGGTGTTGTAAATTTTGATCAGATATCAAAGGGGTAGGTGGGTAGGTGGGTGCTTGTTGTTGTTATTATTGTGGTTTAAGGCACTGGTATAGATAATACTTCATATAAAATGACCAGGAAATAGTGTAGTCCGCAGATTTTACCAACGTGTACAAAATTCCAGATTAGCATCACATCCAATCAGATTGCAGAAAACTTGGTTAACCCATAAAAATTGGAAGTATGATGGTTTCAACCAAGGGAAATATAATCTTTCATCAAGGTATGAAAATTGTTACCCAGTAAAATAAATGAATTCACATATTTAGACATCTATACTAAATTTATTGAAGTCAAATTTTTGAACAGATGCCTATGAAAGATCAGCTGTAAGTCAAATTTTCAGGGTTTTTATACATGATACAATGTCCTTTCTATGCATGGAAAGGGACAAAACAATCATTTTCTGTCTGTGTTCAACAGCCATCTTTACATTGTTTTCCTCTGAATTCTCTCCATGTTACATTGGTTTCCTTTGAGGATTCCTCAGCATGTCCTTTATGGGCAGATGCCTTTTCTTGAGCATGTCCTTCATGGACAGATGTCCTTTCCTGAGCATGTCCTTTATTTATAGATTCCCTTTTTGAACAGTGTATATTATGGTTAGATGCCCTTTCTTGAGCATTGTCTTTCATAGACAGTTCCACTTTCTACAGCAGTGTCCTTTATGGACAGATGCCTTGACTTCAGCAGCGTCTTTTATGGACAGATGCCTTGACTTCAGCATCCTTCATGATCTATGAACCAATCTCCTTTGTTTAAGGTGACTCTACAAACTGTAGTTACAGAAAATTCAAAACTTTTTGCCAAAACCTGATTTTGAAAAACATGGGGCAGGGAGCAGGAAGATTTGATCAGTCAATATGCCATGCATTTTACGACAACTGTTGTAGGTGAGACAATTAAGACTTAAATAATTTTGTCTGTATACAAGGTGAACAATTTTACCCTACATGCAGAACTCAAAATATTTTTCTTTGCACAGATAAGAAATAATTTTAACAGCGGCTTTTAGCTATGTGCTTGCAAAATTTGACTGACCTTAGACCCAACGACCCCTGGCCTCTTGAGATGGTGGAGCTTGGTTACTTGATAGATATCAGCACTGTGGTCATGTGTCATCTGATCAGACAGACATGTCAGTTGGCAGAACAGACCTGCCTCTTCACCACCAAACCTGAAATGGAGATAAATGTTAAATTTTGTTTTTCTTCCATGATCCAGCTGGGAACTGTCTGACTTTAAATTGAAAACATATCCAGGGCTTCAATAAAGTGAAGAATTGTGACAATTTGCTCCTAATTTTATCATAAAAAGACAGGCTATATGAAAAAGTGATTTCAATTATATAACTGCAAAGGTAATTATTACTTTTTAATGTGTTAGCAAAGGGCTTGGTGGAGAAGAAGGCAAACAGAATCCCCCTTTGATGGCAAAATCTCTCCCTGTTACCCTGTTAGACATAAGACAGACCCTGTTAGACATATAAGAGATGTGACTTCTTCCTAATTTTCTGACCTAGCTTGATCACTAGTCCCATCTGTTTTAGATACCAACAAACCCATCCATTGAAATAAGATCATCTCCAAAATTCAGGTCACTTGGAGAGGGCAAACAGAATCTCCCTTTATGGCAAAACTCTCCCTGTCACCCTGTTTGACATAAGACAGACCCTCTACGACATATAACAGAGATGTAACTTCTTTCTAATTTTCTATCATAGCATGATCACTGGTCCCATCTGTTTTAGAAACTAACAAACCCATCCAGTAAAAAAATATGATCATCTCAAAAAATTCAGTTCACTTCAAAGTCCACTTAGCCATCCTTGTTGGGATATTACTCTTATGATATGCAATGCTTAATTGGAAAGTTTCCATGCCACAACTTGCAATCTCTACAAGGACATTCATGGGATCATAAAAAATCTGTCCTTTATAAACAGGTGTTCTTTATATTGAGGTTGAAAATGATAATTAAGGTAGTCCACTGCTGAAAAATCAACGATTCCTGCACAGCTTCAAAACTCATATGCTGTCATTGTCTATCAATGTGTATCATAGCACTATCGACTCAGGTTATAAATCTCATGTAGCTGCAACTTTTTTCTCTTATTAAATAATAATGGGCAATGTTTTTTTACTAAACTGTAATAACAGTCATGTTAAAGAAACTCATACAGGCAATGAAAAGTATACAAGACCTTGTGAAATCTTTAGCAATTTAGATCTTGATGTAATTGACCAAACAGGTTTTATGTAATGACAAAACAATGTGATCTCTATAACAGTGTTGTACTGAAATATTTCATTCACATCATACCCTTTCTCTGCATACTTGATAAGGAATCTATGATTTCCAACCTGTTTAAATTTGATGAATTGCGAAAAACTCATTCCACTATTACTTTATGGACAATTAGTGACGTGTACTTTTTACCATAATTTTCTGTGTACAGTAGTCCCCCTCTTGAACGGCCCTCCCTGACCAGCAGCCACCCGCTCCTTATGGCCAGAAACCGACAGCACCGACGAATTTGTGTTCAAAAGTACCCCTCACGAAAGGCCACCCCGCTAACGCGACCAGCGGCCATTATATTAGTGCAAAAATATAAAAATTACCCTTCACAAGAGGCCGCATTTTATTTTGTACCAATTTTATTCATAACGTGTGTTAAGTAATCCGATTTCTGTTTCTCGATGTCAGGTTTTCATTCCTGAAAGAAGTGTTGACTAAAGTACATGTACCACTAAGGTTAATATGATATCATTTACGCCTCATGAGAAGCCACATTTATTCCATAAAGATGAGAAAGACTAAAATTTTAATCCATACAAAAAGGTAAGTACATGTAATCCGATTAGCCTTACTGCTGTGTGTTGTCATGAGATGTCCGGTTTAGTCACTCTGATAATTGTTAAGATTACAATTATTGAACAGTAGTAACAGCTGAGAAGTTGACGGTATTGATGTACAATACACAAGTCAGCGGGAAAATGGTTTGATAGCCTTTATGGCTTCCCTTAGTAAGATGTTGAGCTTCTTCATTTTCGTAATTAGTGGCTATTACTACTGACAATAATTGTCAAGATTACAAA
Source organism: Megalonaias nervosa (assembly GCA_016617855.1). Lineage (NCBI taxonomy): Eukaryota > Metazoa > Mollusca > Bivalvia > Unionida > Unionidae > Megalonaias > Megalonaias nervosa. The sequence goes on from JAECUM010054979.1 coordinate 13,836, forward strand.
TCCTAACGGCCGTGAGGTGCTTTTGTTCAGATCAAATCTGCGTACATATTGAAGCCGTTTTAGCTTCTCTTCCTTAGTGTAAAGAAATGTAAACACAAATTGGGTACCAGACTGCGACTAATGAATCACGTGACAAGATCGCTGCCTTTAAAAAACACATGGCATTTTGTTTAAATGCAGAAAAGTTGTTTTATCAGTCTTGTAGTTGGTAACACTGATGATTACAACCGGACGTAATTGTCAAGATCATAGCAGGGTCAGCATAGTCTAAAAATAGATTTTTGCAGACACACACTCAGAGAAATTAGCCTTGAACAAAACAGGGTACCAGACAAAGACTGAAAAATCATGTGATAGTACATTCCTTTACGAAGAAGGCATTTTGTCCGCTTTGCAAAAGTTTCGTCTGCATAATTAAACCGCATACAGTTAGCAACATCCGAATAAATCATTACAAAACATTAACATGTCATCATGTAAATGGAGACGATTATTTTAGAAAAAAGTCGGTTATTCTACTCGACAACATAGGGTGAGGTGGGGAGGGGGAACTTGCCAAACGATTTTAGGTAAAAAAGACTCGAATAAAATAATCTTATGTTGAAAAGACTCGAATAAACAACATCGTAACCGATAAGGAGGTTATTCAGCAGCAGTGGGAAAATGGAGCAAATGGAAAGAGAATTATGTATGTACCAAGATTTAAATGATGTTTTTGAATGGTTTTGCAATGTGCATGACAACAACACCCGCTCGCATATCATGCTTACGCCAAGAATAAGAACTGTTAATGCATATTCAGTTGAAATAAGTCTATTATTATAACAAGATGAACCTTTTAATAATTAATGTTACTTTTAAACGAAGATATTAAATGCTTTGAAGAATGTAGCTTTCTTACTGCGTACATTACATATACTTCTCACAAAAAATTTATTCCCCCTCTGGAAAGGCCACCCGTCTTATAAGGCCAATTTCTCGGTGCAGAATGGGGACTACTGTAATTACCCTTACTTGGAAATAATTAAATAAGTGAAGAAGAAAATGTACATCAATCTATCAAGTTTCAAGTGATTATGGGTTTTTTGAACATTATTCTTTGTAAAAATATACATTTTTAAACAAAACTAAATCTTCCAACATTTCATAAATGATCACCCATAAAAGGGACCCTGAACTGTTGTCCTTTATGAGAAGATGTTATTGATATAGATGTATCGTAAGGGAGATTTCATTGTACCCCAGTTCTGTAATATGAACTTTAAGAGGATTATACTGCATAATCTGGCCTACCTATCCACAACAATGACTGGTCCCATGTTGTTCTGTTTATGAAGATCCTGGACTGTCTCTATCAGGTCAAATACTGAGTGTAATGGAGAACCAGTCTCCGGCCAGGAGTGTGGGATTACAATTCTTGTCATCAAGACATAGTCATCCTGAAAATCATAATCATTCTATTTATGTTTTCTTTACTGCTAATTATAGAATAACTACACATGCCTTAACAAGCAGACATGCCAATCCCAGTATGTCTTATGGGAGGGTAAAACCTACCTAGAAGATGATGATTTTTTTGGGACATTCCATCATGCTTTCTTGAAGTCTCACTTAATAATGGGTTGTACATGATTTTACAATACTGGGACACTGTTGGTGACAAAGCAGGATTTACTGTATGTATTTGTATACAAGTCAAAATGTAAGCAACATAGACCCTAATCTGCCATCATATAATGTACCATCAGATCAGGGTATATGATGTTTATACTACTAATTGCTCCTAACAAACTGCAGAGGCCTAGATCTGCCAGTGCATTATACGATGGCAGATCTGGGTCTTATTAGTTTTGAAGGTGGACTTGACTTATAAGCAAGTATATATGATAACTCTTTTTTATGACAAGCAGAATAGTCCAAGATAATCCAACCACATAAAACAACTTCTAATGATTACATGTAAGTGTAAATTTTTAAGATATATTAAACAAATTCATTCAAAACAAAATAATCATGTAAGCTACCAAATAGCCTAAAGAAATATGAATAAATCAGTCATTTAAAAGCATTTTTTTTTTTAAATGTGTGAGTTTGAGTTTACAGTAAGCACAAATCATCAAGGCATTATCAACTATTAACATGCAATCAGCGATATGTACATTCTATAACCGCAGTTCTAAGTGGGAGGTAAATGGATTTTAATATGTGATGATAACCATCACATTTATAACAAATGACTGAAAAACACCAAGAGTGAAAGATACAAAGACAGATAAATAGTAGACTTAAACAGTCATTTTTTTCCCCATAGGTTTGGCCATTTTTCAGAAAGGTATAACAAAATATCTTATACTGCTATTGTCAAGTTTGAAAATATTGCATCAAAAAAGGTTAGAAATGTGATTCGAGGCAAATGCAGTGACAGCAAGAATTATACTCAACTAAAATATTTGTAAAGTACACTTTGACCTTAATTACCTCCAGCAGTTTCACAGTCTGCAGTTCCAAACTGGAGCTCAATAGATTCTTGATATCTCTCAACTTGAGGTAATCCTCATCTTCGCTAGCCAAGGTTCCGATATGATATGATAACCCTATCTACACCTTGGCAGATCCAACAGATATTTTAGTACTTTGTCCTAGTGACATCTCTTGGATTTCATTAGTTGCCTCCCTTAGTATGTAATACCAACTAACCAATCGCGTGTAACAATGGTGCATTGCACATTGGCTAAAAACGATGGAGGCAATTGACTAGAAAAGGATACTTTGTAAATTTAACATCAAAAGTAAGACTATGTACCAGACGGAAGCCATTACAGGTGTATTTGAGTGAAAGGTATTTGTACAAATATGGACCAGCAGCCGAAAATTGCTTCTTTATCAGTCCATTCACGTGTGTTCCCCTTGTCTCAATCATGTAGTAACAGTGTCCAAATTTTAACAACTTAATTTTGACTGGATAATGTGACTTGCCATCCAATGAAATCCACAAACAGAGGCACAGAGATATCTGCTCAATACACCAAGGTGTAGATAGTGTTATCATATTGGAACCTTGGCTAGTGAAGATGCGTAATTCTTGGCCTTTTGCTTTCTCAATTTCATGTGGCAACAGCAATCCCACCATACAACAAACTCAAATCAACACATGATGTCCAATAATATTATTGTTGCCCTTCCTGCATTTTACCAAGAATTCCAAATATTCCTAAACTTGTTAAGTAGGTTATTGTCCCATTTGTCTTGAACAGGTATAGTTTGCTGGATGCCAGTTTTAGAAAAATTTATAAGCAACAATTGATCATGCAGATGTTTTGCATGAAAACATGTGCAGTTTAAAGCATCTGAGGAACTCCTGTAAAGTTAGTCTGGTTCCTGACAGTTTAAAGCATCTGAGGAACTCCTGAGAAGTTAGCATGGTTCCCTGACAGTTCAAAGCAACTGAGGAACTCCTGTAAAGTTAGTCTGGTTCCCTGACCAACTCCACTGAGACTAATATGAAACCTGGATTTAAATCAAAAGCAGACAAGCCAGTATCTGGATTTAACTGCAACAATCATATTGGCGTAACTTTTGCTTTTATTCCTTAAGTCCATGACTTATGGTCAAACTGTAAAGGGTTGGCAGGTCTGTTATTGTACGCTAAGGTGTGGACATGGATAAAATTTCATGAAAATATCTGTTGGGGTTAAAGTTACAGTCTCAATACAGAAACAGTTCATTGACTTATATTATCCTTTTTTATGACCTTGACCTGGAGGCAGGAGATATAAAAGGCTTATTTTTATTAAAATATCTTCATTAGTCCTGAAGTTATACCCATACACAGATTTCACCAATTTATATTTTTCCATCTTGACCTTGACAGAGGGTTCATGGCTATGTTATGTGACATGATGTTCAGTCATACAGTACCATGTCCTAGTGCTGTTCTATGCCTACTGCTGTGGCATTTAAACATTTCTGTTCAGTGATGATCACCATGCATTCCATCTGAATAACAGGGATGTAAAGATAATGTCAAAAAGTTGACACAGTCATGAATATTATAGGGAAAACAAAATTGTAGATTTCCTTTACATATAAAAATTTAAGAGATCAAATCCCATTCATACAACATTCATTTCCAATCCTGTTTTTTGTACTTTTCAATTATAAACTTGTACTGAGGACAATATCTACAAACTGTCTGCTCCACAATTTAAACAACAAAAGTAGAATGTGTGACATGACTGATGCTATTTCATAAAAATTGTTATCTAACTTGTGTAGGACACATTATGGGTGTACTGCTAAACCTCTGAGTTTCATTTCATTGTGGGTTCTTAGATCAGTAATACAAAGGCAAGCTAATGAATCATTCCTTCAAATTTACAACAAGGTGTTTTCTTGACATGGGACATGATTAAAGTTTACATGGGCTGGGATTAGCTATAAATATTCCTTGTAATGTAACATTAGAATATCATAAATCATAATTATAAATCTTAATTATTTAGTGGATTTAATACAACTTGGGCATATCAAGATCTGGATTAAATTTACGACTTTATTGTTGAAATTTTATTATTAATTTGCATAGTATTTCCTGATTTTTGAAAAAATTTCATTTTGATGTCGTACTACTAATGGCCATGCATTTAATTGCCACAGTAATGGGATGTTCTCTGTAGAGTGTCTCCCATTAATGGAATAGCCAGCACTATGATAGTACCACTGATTGGGAATTTAAAAAATTTGCAGTGACAAATGCACCACATCTGATTACTGATGCTGAATAATGATGAAAAGTAATTATACTGAAATTTATTAGGTATGTTTACTAGTTAGTAACGTGGTAATAGTATGCATTGGCCTAATATAAAACTTTTTGAAGTTTCATTAAAATATCTTCATTCATTCAAAAAATGTACTTTGGACAAGGATACCAGTACACTTACATTTTCTGTTGCTTTGACTTTGACCTTGAGTCACAGGGCATGGCTACAGTATGTAACACAGTGTCTGTACATGATGTATAATTGGCTAAAATTTCAAACAAAATATCTTCAGTGGATCAAAAGTTAAGCTTCGGAAAAGGATAAAAATTGCAGAAAAACAATTTTCCTTGCCCTGACATTGACCTTGGTACATCTTACACTGGTAAGTCATGATCTATATTTGTGCAAAATTTAAAGAAAATCTCTCCAACAATTATAACATTTAACACATGGACAGATGTATGGATTGACATTCAATGTCATAACATAATATGCACATTTACGATAGACATATCAAAATTAATCTTAGATAAAAAGTCAGTAATGTATTACCTGTGTGGACTCTAAAAGAAAATCTCTGATTGAATACTTTTTCCTCTCATCCACTTCCCTGTATGTTAATTTGAAATTGCCTGTGTCCACATCTATGGTATTGTTTTCATCTGGCCAAAACTGTGGATATTTCTGTGGGAAAAATATACAAGATTATAAATGTAGCAATAACTTATAACATTGTCAGATAACCAATTTAAAATTTAATTGGTATTTATATTACTGACTGAAATACAATAATTATATGAACTGGACTTTCACTGAAGTTCTATCTAGCTTACTATCTCAACATTTCACTAGAGTTACTGCTGATATTGCTGGAATGCCCCTTCCCCCAAACATGAGTATTATTCCCTACCAAGCAAAATTCAGTGACTTACTGTTCCCACTTAACATGTTAAAGTCACACACAAATATATGTGGTCAAAAAATGTAAGAAAATGACTGAAAAATGTCTTATCTGAATGTCAAGGTCACATTTAAATGTATGCATATAGAGAATTTCAAAACAAAATTTGTAAAAATGATTTGCGAAGTTGATCCTGACCTTGAAAATAAATGTGCATGAAATAAACAAAGAATCAATGATTTACATGTACAAAGTTTCAATACCTGACTCAAATGGTTTGAAGTTACTGGACTGATGAGAATGTGTTTTAAAAAGTGCAACTTTAATGCATGACCTTCACCATGACCTTGAAGTCATATCCTTTAAGATGTATGTGACAAAAACTCTATGTAAAAGTATAAAAAGATACATTCTTTGAATGGTTTGATAGCAATAAAGTGGAAAAGTATGATGGAAACATTAAAATAGTATGAATTCACCTTGACCTTGAAGAGTCCCCCAAATGTGGTACCCCCTACATGCACCCAGCCTGTAACTACTTTTACAACTTGAAATATTCAGTAATAGTCCACTTATCAAATATCAGGAATGATTTATAGCTATGCATTTAAATTTTTTTAAAATGTAATGTTTGTAATTTTAAGACATGCAGTCATATTGGGTGAAAATGGCTGCTTTTGCCGCTTGGGATAAGGGGAAAGTATCCTAAGTTGCAACGAGCAGTTTATATATATTTCACAGTATCTAGGCCAAGAAATTAAAGTTAGTTGAGGTGAACAACAATATTTTTGACAGAATGTTTGACTATTAGTTCTCAAATGAAGCTGGTGCGCAAAGTTACATTAAACATGAGAGAGAGAGAGAGAGAGAGAGAGAGAGAGAGAGAGAGAGAGAGAAGGCAAAGAGTACTTTGCCACTGAAGTCTTGTATTGAAATTTGAAGACTCAGGGAGTCATGTCATAATTCAAGACATGGTTAGAAATGCTCCACATTTGGAGAACACTTTACCTTATGTTTATCTCCCAAGAGACGTTCCACAATGTCAATAATCTAAACTACCAAAACTTATCTAAAATCCATTTCTGCTTCAAAAATATGGTCTGCAGAATTATATTTTTTTAATTAGCAAGTTTAGGTGGAGGGACTTGCAATCTGTCTAAAAAAATTACAGAGGAATCGAATTTGTTTAGTAGATCTGATGAAAAAGTTGAAATACATCTGCAAAACATAAAGGAAAAAGTATCAGAGAGATCAGCAGTTGTTTTGATTGCGATGAAAATTTAGAAGAATGACATCTTGTCAGTGGTAGAGACTTTTTCAACACTGAGTCACATGGAGAAAACTGTATGCTTACAATTGAAATTCTTTAAACTTTTCAAGCAGAAAATAAAGAAGAAAACAGAACAATACAGCAATGTTATTCTCACATTTCTTCCTAAAATATATCCAAATGAATATTAAAAATCTAGTCTGTATGTAGAAAGAGACAGAATCTTTGATTTCTTAAAAATATGTTTAATTATCACTTTGAAATTCAAGGCATCAATAATTTCTTGCATTAAAAACATAAAAGCAAAGAGTTTGAATGTACTGTAAATTAAGGAGTTTTCTGTATAAACTTGAATGTATTTAATTACTGTTAGTCTGTAAAACTTGCCATGAAATTTGCTTGCAAGTATAGTGTCTATTCAGTAAGTAGAGTGAAAGAAAAGGAGCCACTTACTTGTCCAAAACCTATGTTCCATTTCAGAAGTAAGGAAAAAATCTACTTGCCTATGACTGCAGATTAAATCCATTCATATGCCCCATACAACATGCAAAATGTTTTAAAATTCACAACTAAAGAGTAAATACATATCTGCAATGCAGAATGACTGATCATGCAACTGCACAGTATGTATCTTGACCTAGTCCCAGTTAGGTACATGTATATGCTGAAGATTGTACAATATCTTTCATAAAATGCCAAATCATTAATTCATATTTTTAAAAGTATACATTAATTTTTTTTTTTAAAAAGAATGTGTGAATAAAAAGGGGATACAGTATGTAATAAATTCAAAACCACATAAGTGTTTTGTTCCAAGACAGGGGGACAAAGCTCATTTGATATGGTGCAGGAACATGTCTTGGCCTGATGGCATTGACATTCCTATGCAAAATCAAACTTAATTTTCTGCCCACTTAGAACAAACACATATGATGTTTTGTCTATGTACAAGATTCTTATACACTGCTCTGGAGGCCTAGTGGTTAGAGCGTCTGCTTCAGATGCGGGAGGCCATGGGTTCGAACCCCAACCGAGTCATACCAAAGACTTATAAAAATGGTATTAACAGCTGCCTCGCTAGGCACTCAGCATTAAGAGGTCAGTGTTAGGACTTGGTCGGCATGGTGTCACGATAATGTGACTTGGTGGGACATCATGCTATATGTTTGCGGCATGATGCCCCAGTGCTAGACATCACTATAAACTGCCACACTGCAGACATCACAGCAATATGACTGCAAAATTGTTAAAGCTACGTTAAAATTCCACATCACACACACACAGAGATTCTTATACCTTATATTCTTGCTTATAAGTCAAGTTCAACTGCAAAGACCCAGATCGGCTGTCACCTAATGCACTGGTGGATCTGGGTCTATGCTTTTTGTTATTAGTAATCAGAAGCACAAACAACAAAGACCCTGAAAAGGTGATGCATTACGTTAAAGCAGATCAGGGCCTATGTTATGTGGTTTGTAGCTGGACTCAACTTATAAGTGAACATATATGGCATATGTTGCACTATACAAAATAAAGTAAATTACATCAATTATGAATAAATTTGAGAAAATATGAAAGACATCACAAGAATCAGAGTTGCTTCAACATATCAAACTACTTTTCTCTTGGTTCTTTTGGTGAGCATTGTCTTAACCTATTAAGTGATGCAAGTGCTGTAGTCACAGCACTATCTTGACCTATTAGGAGATACAAGTAGTGTGCTTGCCATGGCCACAGCATTTGACTGAATGCTGGATACTTGTGCTGCAGCTGCACTTCTCTGAATCAAATTCAGGTCTGATTAATCCAGAAAATCTCACCATGGACTTACCTCACCATCCAACTTTGACAACAGGACAATGACGGAGCTGTTTTGGTCCCAAACCATCCTCCAGAAGTCTACAATTGTCAACTCTACAGGATGCTGGGTAACAATGAACTCGTTGGATTTGTTGTATCCCTAAAATGATGAAATCCGTAAAGTTAGACACAATTCAGAGATCTGTTTAAAGTCAATGAAAAAAATGAAGGTTTAGTCAGTATTTGTTTCCCCATTCCATGTTAAGCTTCTCAACCTTAGTAACAGATGAACTTTGCTACAAATGTAAATAAAATTCAAGTATAAGTTTTTTTCAAAATATAGCCTTTTACACAATGGATATTAATCAATCATTCTTTTTGTTTAATTTGTGTCACCATGCTTCCCTGTTCTGATCTACATTCCAAAGTTTAAGCCTGTTTGGTAGGTCTCTGAGGTTCTCGAAGACCGCTCCAGGGGCAAATATAAGTTGGGTATTTACATCTGTCTTTTTATTTCTCGTATGTACATGGTTACAGATCAAGAATCTTGATGGTTTACAAGCTATGACCAAGCAGTTATGTCATTTGGGGAGGGTGTAAGGATGAACCATGAAACCAGTGTCAGTTACATGTATGAACTATGTTTCAATTCTAAGTAGGTTTACATAAGGTTATAGTATGGGATTTCAATAGTTTCAAAGTCTGGACCCAGGGGTTAGATCTGTTATAGGTATGGACCCTGATGTCAAGGTCATTTATGTGCACAAATCTGTCATTTCTCTGTGTGTGTGTGTGTGTGTGTATGTGTGTGTGTGTTTGTGTGTTTGGGACCTAAATTGTTTCTATGTCAAAACCCACAGCCTAAGCCCCTAGGGACAGTGAAGATCCCAGAGTTCCTAGTCTGACATGTTTATATAACTTGGGGTAACTGATCACGCATGCCAATTCTCAGACATGTGAGACAAAAAATTTGGGAGTGATCTGACATTTTTTTAATCACATCTAGCCCCATGCTCAAAGATGAGATCAAAATTCCAGAGTAAGTCAACATATTTAACATCCACAGGACTTTCACTGTCCAAAGCTGCATGCATCTAGCTTTAATGGCTTGACATTTCAAGGACATTACAGAAGTCAAATTACTGACCATATGTAAGAATTTTACATTTTCCCATCTTGACATCCACCCCCACCCTTAATGGGTGGTCACTTGCTATTTATGGCCTGAATCCATTTGTGTCAGCAATTTTAGCTTAAAAATTAACTCTCTCGGATGGTCACTCCTTCAATGCAGCCAGTATATTTGTGCACAAATTCTCCAACTTACTCTACAGAAAGGACATATATTGGGGTTTACAGGTGAAGATCTCAAGATTACTTTCGATTCTAAAACTGAAAATGAAATTTGTTCCAGGATGCCAATAGATCCCAAATTAAAAAAACTTTAATCCATTGAAAGAAGCAAATAAGAGGTCCAATTAGCTTTACTGCTTAGTGTTCATAAGTTGTCAGATTTTGTCACTTTAATAATTACTGGCTAATATCACTGCCATTAATTATTGGCTATTATTACTGCTGATAATAACTGGCAATCATTACTGCTGCTAATCATCAAGATGACAAAAGCTAACAGCTGAGAAGCACAGTGCTATTCAGCAGTCTGACACTGTCAGGTTTCTTGCACAGATTAAAAAACATAATGGACAGGGCACCAGACTATGACCAATTGATCATGTTACAGGCACACTGCTTTTGTAAACACAGTACATTTCATGTAATAGTTTCAAACCAGTTTGACAATGGTACTGTCACCAAAGGCATTCTCAGAAAAGACAAAGAAACATTTTGGAAAGCAAGAAATAGACATGGATAAATTTCTTACATCTAAGGATTCCTATGAGCTCTCGTCTTCAAATTTCCCGCCAGTGACAGATGAAGTGAATTCAAATATATTCTTATTACGATGGACATGAGAACATATTCATGGCTATTAAAAATTGTTTTAAATGAGATTACTACCAGTTTTAATCACATTATTTCCATAACATGCATCTGATTTTAAATGAAAATATTAAATATTTTAAAATAAGAAACATCCTCTATTCTTTATATGTAAATATTACTCATACTTTTGTGATTCCCCTCTAGAATGGACACCCCTCTTAGGCCACTTTCCTGCAGCTAACAGAGTAACTTTACCAGAAGAGAATCACTGTATCAAATTATCCCCATGCTTTCCCCAAAAATGTGCAGAGATAACACAATGTTTGATAGTTTTGATTTTCAAAATGAATAAACATCAAATTACCTTCTTATCTTGAAGTTGCTTATAATCTTTTAGCTGCACGGAGACATACTTTGTTTGGTACAGAAATAATTTCTGTTCTAGTTCATACAACAAACTCAATAGCTCCTCTGGTCTTCTAAGTTATATTTTTCCCAATAATCTTTTTATGATCTGCAATCCTCATTAGCAAACACATTTTGCTAACAGTAGGGGTACACTGTTGTTGGAAGACAGATTGCTAGCACAAGCATGCAACTGTGACTGGTTAATGGTGTAATCCAAAACTAAGGTAAGATAAGATGCTTTTAAATAAGTTTTAATTGGACATATACATAACAACTATTAGGGCTAATCATTTAACAAAATTTTAGTTGCCTCCCATATAAAAAATTGACCTTTCAGGCCAGTAGATCTATACTTGGATACTAATTTTAGTATGACCATACAGTTTGTTACTATTATTAGGCAATACAAACTATATTTGGTAAAAGAGAGTGGATACAATGCCATAAACATGGACAGAGTGAATCTCTCCAAGCCCAGAGACAAAATGCAGAGCAAATAATGAATGAATGCAAACGGAATGCAGTATTAATACAAATAAAATGAAGACGGCATTCTGAAGAAAATGGAAAGTGCAAAAATTCAAGTCACAGAATGCACAATGAACAATAAATGAAAATGAAATTAAAGGTGAATGCATATGAATGGATTTGAAAAATGATCATCACCCTCTTCACATGATAATCCAGGTTCAAAATATGACATACAATTTTTCACTCCATACAAGCTATTACATTCTCTTTGGTTGAGGAAAACCTAAACAAATACTACTGATGTGATGACATCATGAATGGTGGTTGTACCTGCACAATCTATATTGAACAAAACTGAAACTAGAAATAAAATTTGCTGACAAATACTCTACAACTATACTTGTGCTTTAATGCAGTCAAAGTTCTAGTTTTATTTGCAGTAAATTCAATGCCATCTTTTCCATTTTTTTCATTTGCTATTTTATTAAAGCATGATGAGATACAAAAGTAAACATTCTCCAACTTTATTAAATGCATGTCTATTTCATTCCAAATGAGCAAAATCAAAAGAAAACAATGAATGGAAGGAATAAATGCAAAATCTGAATGCATTTCTAAGAAATGATAGTGAATAATGACAAGATGATGACTGAAATTCAAATATAAATGGAATGCAAATGAAATGATTTCCAATTCAATGTTCTCTATGTATTGATATTTCAGCCAAATTAAATGGTTCAATCAATCAATTACCTAACCCTATTAAGCTACTGGCACCTGTACTTTCATTCTTGGGCTGATATCCCATTTAAACTATAGAATTTTAACACCTGGTGAATTCAATTCCTGCCTACATTTTAAAATAATGACTGCATCAGGCTTTGATTTTATGTGATGTTTTGACTCTGGCTGTAAGATATCTTCCCAACACACTTTCAAACATGTAAAGACATAAACTAAACACAGAATCCTAGCTTTAGTACTGCCACAGCCCCATGATCACCATTATCTCTGGATCGTGATAAACAGAATCTGTGGTGGAACTTTCCCTGAATCTGGATGTTTTTCACCTCAGCGCCAAAGCTACATTATTTGTCTTGTTCATTTATCTCACACATGCAGGCAGGCAGGCAGGCACACATACACACACACAAACACACAGAGGCTGGATGGGTACCCAGCCCTTCAAAGGTCTGCATTATCCACCATAAACCAACCTGGCCGGATACCCTGATCTTGTACTCTGCCAAATCTCCCTACCTATCCATCCTTATATAAAACAGACTGAGACCATCAAACTGAGACAGCAACAGCAGACAAGAAAAGTAAATCTTGTTTTGAATGAAAAACCCATGTCTCATATGGTTCAGAAACCTAGTCCTCATTATGGTTGAGAAACCGTTCTCACTAACTAGTGAAACAAGGAAAATAATAACTATTTCTGACCTGAAGGTAAGTTGCATTGATAAAGTCTGAGCCCTCTTTTCCTGGCTGCATTGGTAACATGACTCGTTTTAAATCAACCGGAACAATGTCGGCACATCTGACTTTAAGCTTGTTTGCTTCTTTTTCAGCATGGCTACAATCCCCTTTCAGGGATTTGTACTCTGTCACAATCTAAAGCAAGAAAATTTTTTTGTAAAACATGCTTGCTCTCAATGCAGACCCGAAAATCCAAGCCAATTTATTTAAACTCATACCAATGTATGGTTTTCTACACAAAATTAAATATTAAGTATGCAATCACTGTGCTTTAAATATATCTCATTTAATATGCATCAATTTGAATAGGGGCTTATACCACTAAGATCTTGGATGAGTTTGTTAATGAACAAGATCCACACATATTAATGAGATGATCTTGCATTTGACTTGGTAAGCTTTTTACAACTATGTTATTAAACCCCATAGTTTTGCACCCACACCCATCCCTAGTCATGTACAGCCTAGTTCCCTCACTTGTCTCAACACTGCACTATATGTTCTTTATGTTCGATGACACCCTGTGAACCTCAGCCATTGTGATATAGGGGGATTTACTTAATAACAAGATTAATAATAATAATAATAATAATAATAATAATAATAATAATAATAACAATAATAATAATAATTATAATAAAATAATAACAATAATAATAAAAACAACAACAACAAACTATGAACCAAATCAGGGGTTAGTAATCATTTATACATTTATTTATACCATCTAGAACAAAGTAATAAATATATTACACCTAAACAATTGTCCTATTTTAACATTTTAAATGTTGCTGAAGTTTGGTACATCCAAACTTGTACCTTGAAAAATGTACTTAAATTCATAACTGGCTTTTTCAAAATAAGGGCATTTAAAAATAAGGGAAACTTAAAAATAAGGGCAATATGGGCACTAGCTGGACAATTATCTTTTACATTATTTAAAATAAAAACAACCAAACATTATATATAGATTTTGTTGCTGAACAAGTAGATTGTGTTGCTGGGAAAGGAAACTTTAGCCTTTACTTATCTGGTGGATGAACGGAGACAAGTATCTCTGAAGGTACTGGTACTTCACTGGTCAAAAACAATTTCCAGAAATCCTAAGCAAGTCCATTTTTTCTTGATTGTTGTTGTAGGGTTTAAAGCCATTTTTCAGCACAAGATAGGTTATACATGGTGGCCAGTATAAATGGTGGAGGAAGAACCCAGGAAAACCCTGGAAAGAACCACCAACCCACGAGAAGCTACTGGCAAGCTTTCTCATGTATCCACATTGGCCGAACCCGAGATTCGAACCCACGCAGACAGAGGTGAGATGGCAGTGATCCTTAACGGTAAGCGCTTTAGACCGCTCGGGGCCCCATTTCTTCTTGATAACTGTTGAGTATTTAAAATCTCTCTATATTCTTGAGAAACTCCAGCAAACCAAATCTGGTAACAAAATTATTTTCTTATGTCCGAGTTAACATGTTCTCAAGATACCTGTCTTATTGGCACCATTTTCATTTAGGACCAACCAGATATCATGAGAAGTCCTGTTGTGGAAACCTATAACATGATGACTATCCATTCAGCAGAGGCAGCTACCAAATTTTCAAGATGGCTACCATATTGAAAACCCTATTCCATGATGTCTCTCAATTCAGGAGAGTCAGCTATTAGATTTTCAAGATAGCCACCATAGTGAAAACCCTATACCGTACTAACTGTCCATTCAGAAGAGGTAGCTACTGTCAAGATGGCTACCACAGTGAAAACATTTTACCATGATGACTATCCATTTAGGAGAGTTAGCTTTATGATTTTCTAGATGGATACCATAGTGAAAACTCTCTACTATGATGTCTAACCATTCATGAGAGGTTTAAGATTTTCTAGATGGATACAATAGTGAAAACTCTCCACCATGATGTCTAACCATTCATGAGAAGTTTAAGATTTTCTAGATGGATACCATGGTGAAAACTCTCCACCATGATGTCTAACCATTCATGAGAGGTTTAAGATTTTCTAGATGGATACCATGGTGAAAACTCTCCACCATGATGTCTAACCATTCATGAGAGGTTTAAGATTTTCTAGATGGATACCATGGTGAAAACTCTCCACCATGATGTCTAACCATTCATGAGAGGTTTCAGATTTTCTAGATGGATACCATAGTGAAAACTCTCTACGATGATGTCTAACCATTCATGAAGGGTTTAAGATTTTCTAGATGGATACCATAGTGAAAACTCTCTACTATGATGTCTAACCATTCATGAGAGGTTTAAGATTTTCTAGATGGATACCATGGTGAAAACTCTCCACCATGATGTCTAACCATTCATGAGAGGTTTAAGATTTTCTAGATGGATACCATAGTGAAAACTCTCCACCATGATGTCTAACCATTCATGATAGGTTTAAGATTTTCCAGATAGATACCATGGTGAAAACTCTCCACCATAATGTTTAACCATTCATGAGAGGTTTAAGATTTTCTAGATGGATACCATGGTGAAAACTCTCCACCATGATGTCTAACCATTCATGAGAGGTTTAAGATTTTCTAGATGGATACCGTGGTGAAAACTCTCCACCATGATGTCTAACCATTCATGAGAGGTTTAAGATTTTCTAGATGGATACCATAATGAAAACTCTCTACCATGATGTCTAACCATTCATGAGAGGTTTAATATTTTCTTGATGGATACCATAGCGAAAACTCTCTACTATGATGTCTAACCATTCATGAGATGTTTAAAATTTTCAAGATGGATACCATAGTGAAAACTCTATGATGTCTAACCATTCATGGGAGGTTTAAGATTTTCAAGATGGATACCACAGTGAAAACCCTATGTCAATATAAGCATCTGTTCAGAATGAGTAGCAACAACGACATCTTTTTATCCTGGTATTACTGTATGTTAAATTGGTCCCAATTTAATTTAGGTCAATCAGACATCACATAAAGTCTCTTAATAAAACCAAATGTCAATAAGATCGTCTGTTCATGATGAGTAGTGGGAAGATTTTCATGATGACCACAATGGTGGCTATACTTAGGATCTGAAAAGAAACATTTTTAGACATCAGCAAGTCTTTCAATGAACACATCAGGTCGATATGACCATCTGTTTAGGAGAAACAGAGATCACAAGAACCATATTAAATGTCATGGGGGCATAATTTTACTTTGCATCAACCAAAGATAATAAGAAATCTTTTGAAGAAAACCCACACTGACATGACTTTCCATTCAGGACAAGAAGATCATCAAGATGGCCATGATGGCCATACTGGATGGCACCATTTCTTTTGTTGTTTTGTTTGTCCTTAGAGTTCAAAGATGACCATGACATTAATTACCATTTTCATTTGTGACCAACCAGACATCACAGGAATCCTAACAGCGAAAACTACATGTCAATATCACCATCCACTGAGGTGTAATAATACAATTTTCAAGATGGCCACCATGGTCTAAGACATGTAGAACTAAAACATAACACATTTACCCTGAACTGCTTGTCTAGAAGTGACTCCTTCTCCCCCTCTGGGACTTTGGTGAGGTTGGCAACATATTTACTTATGTCCTGGTCTCGTACTTCAGTTTCCCCTTGGGTTAGCACATATTCCACCAGAGCGTCATGAACCAGCATATATTGCTCCTAAATAAGAGCAATAAAAAAAACCCTTGAGAAGTGTAGAGCAAAATCTTTGCTCCCTCAACCCCATTATACATATAAGAATAAAATTTCCAAAACATCCCACGGCTCCACCACCAGTGGGGTAAATTAAGATTTTAAAAAGTCCACCGTATGTCCTGCAGGACAAATGCAATAATATTCCAAAGTTTCAAAACTCCATCTCAACTGGTGCACAAGGAATTGTGTCTCATTATAGAAATCAATACAAAATTAAATTATTGCAATCTGGATTGTATATCCAGCAGTTCTCTGAAACCCAGTATCTAATATAAAGCTGAAATACCCACAATTACATGATTGTTTCGGTCATAACTGTAGTACACACCAAGATGTGGTATAACAAGAATGACTTTTATAACAATCAGGATTAAGATATCCCCAATATAATACTGAAAATAATTACTGCTACATAAGGACATTAATTATAATCTGCAAGCTACAAGTTTCTGAAACTAAATTATTTTTTCATCTGTTTGTCAACTTGGCTGATGTTTTGTGTTATGCCAAGGAAGACAAGACATTTAAGATAAAATATCTGGCACTATGATGTGACCATGTTGTATCAGAATTCATGTTGTAATGAAGTGTTCTATAGCAGGATTTTAACTATTATCCAAATTCTTTTTTCAATAAAATGACAAATTTTTTTAGATATAGCAGAGATTTGCAAAAGCTTCAGTGCTTGATGCTATAATGTGACAGCCTTTCATATGCAAATAAGGGTGCCAACAAGGTGAGTGTTTATCCTTGTGTTTGGTTTATAAGTGTTGTAAACATCCTGTGACTACAGCGTATAAACTTGTGTTGACACTTCTGCTGATCGCTTTAACAACAGTCTATAATTTTAAGTTACAAGATTTCAGAAGTCAACATTTCATAATATTAGGACATTCTGACAATGTCAAACAAATTTATAAAAATCTGAAAGATACACTGGAATCTGCAAAGATATAATTATTATCAGAGAAAAGTAATTTTTGATAAGTTTAATGTCATGCATTTGAATAAAAAAGTTATATGGACTCAAAATAATTTCATGACAACTACTGTGGTGACCATATTGAATGTCTGGATGGCACCACTTTCATCTAGGCCTAACTATACATCACAACTCTTCTTGTGCAAACCACATGCTGACATGGCATTCCATTCAAGGGGTACTGATAACAAGATTTTCAATACGACTACAATCATATGAAGTCTTTCAGTGAAAACCTTACGTTGATATGACCATCCATTCAGAAGAACAAGATTTTCAAGATAGTCTTTGTGGCAGGACATACTGGACACCAGTGAGAAACCATTTTCAATTAGGACAAACTAGACACCATAAAAAGACTTATGGTGAAAACCCCATGTCAACTTGACTTTTTGTTCAGGTGCAGTGATAACAAGATTCTCAAGATTGCTATTGAGGTGGCTATACTGCATGTCAAATCAGAACCATTTCCATTTAGCACCAGCTTGATAAGAAGTCTTTCAGTGAAAAATCCCATTTTGGTACGACCATTCATTTAGGAGTAGTGAGAAGATTTTCATAATGGCTGCTGTGGCTGCCATATTGGGTACCTAAGCAGCACCATTTTCATTTAGGACTAACTATTCCTTATGATGAATGTGTGTGTAAAGTTTTATGTCAATCCTCAAAGTAGTTTAGGAAAAGTGGCAATAACATGTGATAAAGGACAGACAGATATTGGATGATGGACAACGGGCCATTTCATGAGCTCTTCTGTGGAGCTAAACACAAAGAGATGAAAGATGAAATGAAACAGTGAATGGAATAAAAATGAAACACAAATGAAATGCAAATAAAATGCAGATTTAATAAAATTACCTTCTTTTGGGTCTATATTTTCAGGATGGATGGATAAGACTAATGCCCTCTTATGGTCAACGTATGAAAACAGAAAACTGGCTGAGTATTGGACATGACTTTGGAAAATGATGTCTTGGTGGTAGGTTTAACACAAATTTTTAGCACATGTTAAGCTATACATGGTGGCCACTACGTCTGGTCAAGGAAATAATCAGGAAGAACCACTGACCCATGCGAAGCTACTGGCAACCTTTCTCACATACCCCATACCCATGTTATCCAAGCCCAAGACTTTAATCCCTACAGAGGTGAGATGTCAGTGATCAGTAAAGGCAAGCACCCAAGACCACTAAACCACCCATGGCATCTGACTTTGGAAGAAAAATGACCATTATGTCAGCTTGAACTGTAGCAATGCATGATTTTTATACTGAAAACTTCTGTCTTCTGAATTATTTGCTTACCTCAGTTTGAACCAGGAAGTTTCTCTGTTTACGGATATGAAGCAGGAAGTTGGGAATATTAACAGTTCCCACATCCTTTATCTGTTGAATCATACTGTCAATTAAAATGTAGGTCCCTGTGCGGCCCACACCAGCACTGCAAAACAAGCAAATTCGGTAAAGTTTTGTCATCTGCCTACCATGGTGTGCTCACATAATGTATACGATGATGAACTCTGTGACCTTTGTGACAGCTGTAGTGGTACTGGGCAGACCGGGTAACTAAACTTCATGGCAACATCTCAATGTGTATTTGACCAAAAGTGCATCAAATAGATAAACATAAGTGCACTATAGTTCATTCCTGAACCTCAAACACTCTAAAGATATAAAGCAGGAACACATCATGTTTCAATCCTCAAGAAACCATACACCATATGACCTTGATCTTAAAGATAGGACTCCAGATGGAATGCAACACATTTTCAAGTTTACCAGACTTCCTCAATTTGTTTTAACCAGTTTACATGTTGTTGAGCAGAAAGGAAAACTATTTACCCATGATTCTGAGGACAGAACCTCAATGTGGTATGGGACACAACTTCTTGTGATAAAATACAAGTATACCAAATTCATTCCTGAATCTTGCTATGTGACACAACGTCTTGTGATAAAATACAAATATACCAAATTCATTCCTGAATCTAGCTCTAAAATTATAGGGTTGCAGGAAAAATATGGAAAAATGAAAATACTGACCAATGACCGTGACCTTAAAGATAGGACGCCCAACATGCTGTGTGACACACTTGTTAATGATGAAGTAATCCATGTTTCATCCCTCAATCTTAAGTGATTCAAGACATGATGAGGAACAGAAGTATACCATGTTTCATCCTTCAGTCTTAAATGAATCAAGACATGATGAGGTATAGAAGTACACTATGTTTCATCCTTCAATCTAAAATGAATCACAACACGACATGGTACAGAAGTATACCATGTTTCATCCTTCAATCTTAAATGAATCATGACATGATGAGGTATAGAAGTACACCATGTTTCATCCCTCAATCTTAAATGAATCAAGACATGAAAATGAATGAACACCAGCACTGCATTATGTAATTGTTTCATAAAGTAATTTTTAAAATTTTAGTTTAAATCTGAAACATTGCCAAAGTGGTTTCTCTGCTCTGATTATCAAATAGTAAACTTAATGCTAGAACTTGCTTGCATATTATACAGGGTAGAAATTGTGACACCTTAGGTTCATTCCATTTTTTAAACCTTTTTTCAGAAGTGGAAAATAAAATTAGATGATAGGGTCTTTAAACTAAACAGTCGTTATTTCTAAACAATCTGGTTTATTTTAAACAGTCCAGTCAACACACTGTAAGCTATATCAGGCTGAGAAAATGGGAGACAAGTGCCTTTCTGAAGTTTAATATTGAGGCTCAAGGCTGTCCTGGAAGGTATCAAACCAATGAACCTTCAATTACAAATCTAATGCTCTAATAAATGGGCTACCATAGCTCCCTATTTTGTGACAAAGGAAACAAAAGTTGTATTAAACTATTATTTAGGTAAAGTCATACATATTTGGATACAAATTACAGGTTCATTAAAAATGTGCAAGTCTCCAATCAAGGAATTGACTGGTTTGCTTACACTCACTTGCTAGTCTATTATTTTAAACACTTAAATTATTTGATGGAATTGTTAATATAGAGATGTCTCTCTCATCAGACTCCTATAAAATGTTGACTCCCTACCTGCAGTGAACCACTATGGGGCCAGCCCCTGGGGGGTTCACTTTGGCTGACTGTTTCACAAACTTGAGAACAGGTAACGTGAAGTCAGGGACGCCATGGTCAGGCCACTCTGTGTAGTGATATTGGTACACTATCCTCTCAGATTGTAACTTCTGAAAAATAATTATAATCCAGTTGTGTGAGAAAATTTCAGTAACAATAACCTGTATAACAATAATACTTATTTTATATTACACATATTAATGAATTACATACGTATTCATTATGTTTGATATTACCAGCATTCATTCTGCAGCATCAACTTTAAACTTGTTTATACATACAGTGTGCCACTTTGTTATGTTCCTGGCCCATGGTGCTGCTCTGTATAAGAATTAGGCTTTGCCTACTTACTGGTCACTGAGATGCTTAATACACAACAGCAAACAGTGATAAGCATTTTGAAGTAGTACTGGTTGTCATGTTACAACATACTCTCACTGGATCCTTACCACTGGAATAGCCAGTAAGTAGATTGTTTTCAGCATGAGCTTTTCATCATAATTCCCCCTTAAACAAGATTATGAGGTCTTCAAAAGTAAATTAATCTCTGTTGCATACAAATGCACCATGACAACGATCTATGCCACCTCATACAACAATAATTTTTGTCCTCATTTGATAATCTAAATACAGGAATTTTACTTTGCAGTAACAGAAGAACATACTCAAAACAACTGTCACCAAACGTTTCCTCTACATGTATATATTACATCAAAGGCTAATCCTATCATTGTTGCAAATTAGCCTTTCTACACTTGCTTCCCAAATTTGTATATGGTAAGTAACATTTTACAGGGGGATAAAACAATACCTGTTCAACTAATTAATTGTTCAATAACATGGAGACAGTCACTGAAAAAAGATGAGAGTACCAACAGCAGCATATGATAGTATTTTCTCCAGGACGAAAGACTGCATGAATCACTGCCAAATTAATGAGTCTATGCATGTATTTTACAGCAACTCATCACAATAGTGGCTATATAGTGCCAACCAAAGGTAAAGTTTGAAAAATGTTGTATTTAACGAATGACCCCTTAAAGTGAGCAAACTCATGATAATCGCATAGAGTCGACTGACCATACGTGTAAGGAATATTATCACATTCAATAATACTATCAAAGCTCATCCAGATCATATAAGTGCTTGAATTAAAGATCAAATACCATAGTCAGATGCTTAAAAAGTAACTTTTCTCAAAATGAGGAATGATATCTTTAATTGATAATTATTAAAAGCATTGAAGAACAGCACTTTGCGAGGCTGTACAATGGCAAACATGCATTTTTCACATTCAATCTAATATTCTTACATGCATTTGTAATTCATACAACTCTGTGCTATTGTTGTGACACATCTCTGCTGCCATACTTATAATGAAGATAAATAAATAAGTTTTATTTTTATTCATTAAAAGTCAATTATCATATCCACATTTGTTGAAACTGTGTTCTTATATATATTTAAACTTCCTGCCACCTGCCTTACTAAAAACTTAAAATATCTTTCTTACAAAAATGCTTGCGGGTGAATTTCCCCTCTGTATAAACATTTTGGAGAAATCACTGTTAGTTTCTGCAGTACAATCTGAGTAAGCATGAAAAGACAAGTACAGATATGGTTCTAAAAATACTCTAAGGTAACTTTTTCCCATTTGGGATTTGTTCCTGGCCTAAAATTACACAAAAATTTAAAGTTTTATCCTGTATGCAGCTACATATGTGGTATGCATCACATGCAACTGACTTATCTGAGCAAAAAAAACTCCAATATACATATAGTGACCTTCACTTTCAGGTAAACACCAACAAAATCAATACAGGTCTTTCTGGGGCAGAGAAAACACATGAACAGTTTCATAAAAATACATTCTGCAGTGTTTTAGTTGTTGTCAGAAAATGAAATGTAATGGCCAAATCTATTTTTAGTGACTACAACCCTGACCTTACTAATGACCCCTGAATCAAAAGGGATATTCCTTGGCTAAGGGAAAATGAAATGCAATGGCCAAACCTATTTTTAGTGACGACAACCCTGACCTTGCTAATGACCCCTGAATCAATAGAGTTATTCCTTGGGCAAAAAGTTAAATGAAATGCAGTAACCAAATCTATTTTTAATAACAACCTTGACCTTGCTAATGACCCCTGAATCAAAAATAGGGTTATTCCTTGGGATAAGGGGAAAGTGAAATGCAATGGCCAAATCTATTTTTTGTGACAACAGCCTTGCCCTTGCTAATGACCCCTGAATCAATAGGGTTATTCCTTGGGCTAAGGGAAAATGAAATACAATGGCCAAATCTATTTTTAGTGACAACAACCTTGACCTTGCTAATGACCCCTGAATAAATAGGTTATTCCTTGGGCTAAGAGAAAATGATTTATTAAATTTAAATTTCATTATCTGTCCAGTGTTTTTACTACCTTTATTTTATTTCATGTTGGATAATTCAGAAAATATGCAAATGCCCCAAAAATATCATAAAAACAATCATAGTAGTTTATAACAATTTACTAAATAAATATGGTAATTAAACAAGAGCTAGCCACTGCTGTGTGACATATGGTGATCTTGCCTATCTTGTCCTGACATTTTTGTGTCTGTAGATGTCTGGACACTGAAAATGTTATATTATTTATATGCATACAAGTCTTGCGACATTAAAAATAATAAATATTTTGTCCTGTAGAAATTTACTATCATCACAGTAGTACCTCATGAACATCAGTGAATTTATAACTATTGAAAAATATACTGATTATATTGTTACTATAGGTTATTGGCTCTAAACCAGGATTTATAATAAGGTCTTCAGTCAATAGCATGAATCCAATAAGAGCACATTTTGAATAGACGGCAATATACAGACGTTTGACATAGATGAACTACTCTTGCTGAGGTACATCCACACACCAATTTTCATGAGTGTAGATGAAACAGTGTCCAGGATACTAAAGGCACAATAAACGAGTGACTGAAAATTCACAAATCATTAAAGTGAGAAAAAAATTTAGGTCAGAGTGGTGGTTCTTTCTGGGGTTTTCCTCCACCATTTATACTGGCCGCCATGTATAGCTTATTCTTGTGCTGAAAAATGGCATTAAACCCTGCAACAAAAACAACATATATCTGAAGTACAAATAACACAGTTATACTTACTTTTCTAACTTTAGTGCTTTTTAAAGAGAATATTCTGACAGTGTAATGGGCTCTGGGAATGGTATTAATGTGTTTGACAGTCACTGTTCCGTATGTCTCTACCCCCTCCTCCTGCCAGTACATATCACACTTGTGCTGAAATGAAAATTAGTCATGCATAAAAACAGATCGACAACCTACCCCTGTTAATTAAATAAAGTCCACTGTACTGAAATACAATTAAATGTGATTGTTACATAAACTGATTGTACCTTAAAAACATAGTTCATTATTAGTCAGTACTGCTTTGTTTACCTATCATTAATCAGGTTTAACTCGGTAAAAAATAGTCACAACACTCTTTAACATTCCTTGACCATAGTGAATGTGATAGCTATTAATTATTGTGAACTTCAGGAATATCAAAACAACTCACCTGACATCCGAATTTTGCAGCATTTAGGCCAAGGATAATCTGATAAATGTCAATGTTTGCATATTTCAGTTTAGAACTCTCTGAAATTTACACATTCAATTAGACTGATAAAGTCAATGTTTGTATATTTCAGTTTAGAACTGACTGAAATTTACACATTCAATTAGACTGATAAAGTCAATGTTTGTATATTTCTGTTTAGAACTGGCTGAAATTTACACATTCAATTAGACTGATAAAGTCAATGTTTGTATATTTCAGTTTAGAACTGGCTGAAATTTACACATTTAATTAGATTGATAAAGTCAATGTTTGTATATTTCATTTAGAACTGGGTGAAATTTTTTACACATTCAATTAGACTGATAAAGTTGTTGTTGTTGTTGTTACAGAGTTTAACGCCATTTTTCAGCACTAGATAGGCCATGCATGGCGGCCAGTATAAATGGTGGAGGA
The DNA here is from genome assembly GCA_016617855.1 of Megalonaias nervosa. Lineage (NCBI taxonomy): Eukaryota > Metazoa > Mollusca > Bivalvia > Unionida > Unionidae > Megalonaias > Megalonaias nervosa. Next base: position 38,691 of record JAECUM010054979.1, read on the forward strand.
AGAACCCAGGAAAATCCCGGAAAGAACCACAGACCCACGAGAAGCTACTGGCAAGCTTTCTCACATACCGTCATTGGTCGAGCCGGAGACTCGAACCCACGCAGACAGAAGTGAGATGGCAGTGATCCATAACAGTGAGTGCTTTAGACCACTTGGCCACTCGGGGCCCCGACTGATAAAGTCAATGTTTGTATATTTCAGTTTATAACTGGCTGAAATGTATACATTCAATTAGACTGATAAAGTCAATGTTTGCATATTTCAGTTTAGAATTGGCTGAAATTTACACATTCAATTAGACTGATAAAGTCAATGTTTGTATATTTCAGTTTAAAACTGGCTGAAATTTACACATTCAATTAGACTGATAAAGTCAATGTTTGTATATTTCAATTTAGAACTGGGTGAAATTTACACCTTCAACTAGATTGATAAAGTCAGTGTTTGCATATTTCAATTTAAGAATTAATGAAATTTATGCATTAACTTAGATTGATAAAATCAATGTCTGTATATTTCAATTTAAGAATTACTGAAATTTACACATTCAGTTAGACTGATAAAGTCAATGTTTGCATATTTAAGTTTAGAACTGTCTAAAATTTACACATTCAAGTAGGCTCACATGAATTGGTCTTTTAAAGAAATTTAGCAATTAAACACTCATTGACAAAAAGTAGAGTTTCCAGTTTATTTATCAATTTATTCTAACAGAATTTTGATATTTCTCAGTTACTTGAGCTTATTAGGAAATTTCAGAATATTCAATTAGTGAAAAGGAATGGTGGAAAACAAGAGTAAATACAATGGCAACAACCAGGGCGGACATATATATATATATATATATATATATATATATATATATATATATATATATATATATATATATATATTATATATATAGC
>JAECUM010054981.1:0-27048 GCA_016617855.1 Megalonaias nervosa
CTTGTTGAATTATTATCTTGAGTTTATGCAGGCCGGAATACGATAATCTCTGTATATTTTATGAATTGTTACATATTCAGATTCCAAGTGAGCACGAAGCAAGTCCTACCTCTAGGGTTTACATAAACAGCAGAACATGTAATGTTTTTTTAGCCAGAACCATATCCTGGAACCAACGATTGGGTGGAATATATTATCATCTGTGATTCTTTTACTAAATGAACAGAGATCAGTGCAATACCAGATCGACAGCTCCCGTGGCCTATTGGTTAGAGCGTCCATCTCGGATGCGGTAGGTCGGGGGTTCGAACCCCGGCCGAGTCATACCAAAGACTTATAAAAATGGTATTAACAGCTGCCTCGCTAGGCGCTCAGCATTAAGATGTTAGTGTTTGGACTGGTCGGCCTGATGTCAGGATAATGTGACTGGGTCGGACATCATGCTATATGTCTGCGGCATGATACCCGAGTGCTAGACATCACAATAAACTGTACACGGTAGACATCGCAACTATATGACTGAAAAGTGTTAAAACTACGTTAAAAATCCAAAAACACACAAACACGCGCAATACCAGATCAGGAGGCCGTAACCCGTTACGGAAGGATTTGTGAACAACTGTATCTGTAGATTCGGAACACACTGTAATTACACTCTAATCAAGGGAAAATTTTGAGTCTCAATCCTTTCAAGAGATGCGCCGATATCTTCGCATTGACAAAACTTGAACAACACGCACGAGGCCCCATTCAAGTGCAAATGTTGAGAGATTCAACCGCACACTTGAAGTAATGTTGACCATATACTCTGATTCAAAAATTAAACCGTGGGAATGATATACTGCCATAGATTATGATTCCATACAGATCCTCTGTCCACTCTAACACATCACCAGTTCTGATGATTCAAGGACGAGAAGTTAAAGTGGTCATACTACTATAAACAGTAATGTTGTAGCTAAACAGCATGAATATACCTGTAGAATGTAAACAGTATATTCTTAGCCTATGCAGACAGTTTGAAAGGGTTCATGAAATGTGCAGAAAATATCTTAAACGTAGAGGAAATATTGCAATTTTGTGATTTATTAATCAAAAAGATCAGGATTATTAATCAGGACAGAATGTGGATGCACGAATCAGCCAGGAAAGTTGGTGTCTGAAAAAACACTTACCTCCTCTTGGAAGGGCATCTTCGTTGTTGTTAAGAAAATGTATGACCTGACTAAACAGCATGAATGCACCTACTGAATGTTAACAGTCTATTCTTAGCCTCAGCTGAAAAGTTTTAAAAGGTTCATCAAATCTCTGAAGGGTTCCTTAGTTGCTGTTAAGAAAATGTTTGACCTGACTTACTTTGTGAAGAGGTCGATGAAATAGCTGTCGAAAGGCTACCATATTCATCGTTTGCACCTTATCATGGAAGAATCAGTACCAAACATTCGAATTTGGAAGATGTTGTATCACTCTACTTACCATTAGATGTACATGTGATACCGTTATGTTTTTTAAAATTTATTTCTGTTGGATTGAGATGATATAGATGCATCACAATAGGATCGGAAGTATCTGTTTAGAACGGGCAGCGGTTTTCTTGTCAGTGGTTTTAACTAGCAAACCTCTTTGGCTAGAAGATGGAGCTCCATCACGAGATCTGGTTAGGGTCAGGGCTGATCACCCAGCTGCCTCGAAAGCAATAGCATATTTAGTCTTGTTGGACAGATAGAGTAATTATTAAGGTTCCATTATCATACGTTCATGAGAAATCAAATGTTTATCCCATTTTTAACGAAGCAGTTGAACGGAATATTAAGTTGTTGTGTTAGGTTGTTGCACTATGAAGAGTGCTCACATTCCCTTGGACCAATCCGGTGGCCTAAGTGGTTAGAGCGTCCGACTCGGATGTGAGAAGTAGCGCGTTGAAACCCCGGTCGAGCCATACCAAAGACTTATAAAAATATCACTAGCAGCTACCTCGCTTGGCCCAGAGCATTAAGAGGTTAGTGCTAGGACTGGTCGGCCTTGTGTCAGGATAATGTGACTGGGTCGGACATGATGCTACATGTCATGGTGCCCAAGTGTTAGACATCACTATAAGCTTCCACTTCGTAGATATCGTAGCGATATCACTGAGACTGTTAAAGCTACGTTAAAAATCCAATCACACACACACACACACACACACACACACACACACACACACACACACAAACACACACAAACTTTCCCTTATTGTATAATAATACATTAACAAAACAAGGGTATATTGTGGGAGTTGCAGTTCTCCAGATCAAGTGAAGTCAACAGTTTCTGAGGAAAGTTAAACTTCTCTTGACTATTTAGAATCAATTTTGTTTTCATCTGAGGTGGTGTATTAAACCTGGGGCTTTTAAGGCGTTAATATGATGGACAAGGAGGGTGGTTGTTCCGTGGAATTCACTAAATAGGCTGTTAATATGAGCGATTATATACTGATGGAGAGTGAATTTTTTGTGCATTATCAAGAAATTGGAAACGCAAAAATCGTGAATTACCTTGATGTATGTATGCACTTGTTCATGTTATATGTCCATTATGATCACCGGTTATGTGGATAGTAACTTTACTTTTGTCAAATTAGATCTTGCACATGGTTAAATATTTAGAATATTTTAGAACCTTGTTTCATGAAAACGGTTCACACTTATAAATATGTTTGTCACGTTTATTCTCACTTCTAATCAGTATTTTGTAAGCTTGAGCTTTTGAGTTTCATCACCTAAACTACGCTAGAAAAATACTAGGGAAAACAGAAGACTTCAGTGAGAAGAGGGTCAAGATTTAAGTATTTGAAAGAAAGTGTGAGAGAACAAATTTTGGTACTCGGTATTTCAACACCCCTACCCCACGCTGCTTTATCTCTTAATTCGTCTAACCAATAGTAATAACGATGAAAGTCAAGGCTTAAACGATAAATCGAAAACTTAACATGAATTATTTTTACCAATCGTCAGATGGACAAGTCTAAATCTATACAGTCTCATTGCAATTGTGAATGGTTTAAGCTTGTATGATGTTTAGAGACATTTGAAGAAATCTGTGTTACAATAAATAGCGAAAATGTCAACATACCGTAAATACAGGATTCCTAAGAAGCAAGGGAAGATACTTCAAAAAACAGATCATTGTGTCAATCACACACCAGAAGATTAAAGCCTTAGAAACACTTCAAGTTTTTATACGTAGTATTTTCATTTTCTTTTTTGTTGCTTGACATGACGGTCAAATGAGATGCAGCGGAAAATTTTTAAGGAATGTTCGAGAATTCGATGGCCATATCATACGGAAGAGATGTTCTTTTCAACTGAAATAACTAAACATTGTTACGTGTGGTTGCTGATAAAGAATTGAGCAAGGAATCATTAGTTCAATTCTGAAGCAGTAGAGATCAGATAAAGATAAGATACACAACACTGGCACTTAAACTGTACAGTTGACAATGCATTGGAAAGAGTTCAATGATACGTTTCAGTATCATTGTCCACAATGTGCATGTGCCCTTCCTCATGGCCAAAAATTATAAATAATAAGGTAATGAAAGGTGGTAACAGTGATTTCCACTTTAATACATTTGTCTCCAGTACGATCTGATTACCTCTGAATCAGTTGCTCAATGGATGAATGATAAATATTGACACGGAGTTACTTCCTTATAACAAGAGAGAAAGAGACAATAATAAACTTAGCAGCCAAGGCACTTTGACATCATTCTTGATTCTCCCAGAATGCATGTGTCTTGATACAGTGCACAACGAGTGGAGTAAGTGATTCTGAAAACACTTGGTAAATGAAAAACAAATTGGTGAGTATATAATTCTACCCAACATGGTTGTTCCACACATTTCAATTTAGGCAACAGTTTGCGTAAATCACACAGTAAATAAAACAAAAACACGTAGAAATGGCAATGTTAAGTGGAAACAATAATTACACACTGATATGCATCTCATCAGTCTTGCCTTACACACGATAACAGATTACATAGTACTGGACTTAAATTAGCCAATGTTCAACAATAAATCCACGTGCAAATAAACAAAAAATAAAATAGTGCTGTATACAGAATGTTTATATATTTCGTTTTAGATGTACTGTTAACATTCAAAACAATCCAAAAGGATAAAAATGGATTGCAAACTGTGTTTGAAGAGAATGACTTAATTCCAGATTATATGAAATTAGAGATTGTAGATAATTCGAAGCGTAAAAAAATAATGGTTAATGAGGTTAGTCTTTCAGTTCAAAGTATTGTTATAACCGTAATGTAATGTGTTTACATTGTCAGCAAAAAGTCTCTTGTAATCATACATTGACAACGCTGATTTGTTCGATGGTATAGTCTATGACTTGAGTAAATGAATTAGCTGGTAATATTCCTTGTGACTGAATAAACAATTAGCGTACATATTAAACCGAAATTGTTTTCACCATGCATGTTTCTTTTATTCCTTTAAAAACTTTCGTTTTAATTTCATCAGTCTTGTGTCAATAAATTTTATCCTTAAGGCACAAAACTTTCTGATTGGTGTGCAATTTATCTCATCCTTGAAAGTTTGGATATCTTCTAATTCATTGTGGCATGCCAAACACTTTACCTGGGGATAAACACTCATATCGTGAGAACATGATGTCGTCCTTCGTGTCACGTAAACGTTGTCCGTCTCTATAGGACTGCACATATAATCTGTGTCAGTCATAAGTATTGCCGTATTTGCTTTTCAGTTTGGTGAAGTAAAATGCATACATCAACATTTAGAAAGCTCCAACACTGTAGAACTATGATACATACCTTTAGTTAGTTCAGTCTTTCATTGTTGAAGATTGTCTAGCACCAAGTCATCGTATGTTATTGTCCTCGTTCAGAGATGTTTCATGTGCCCCAAACTCTGAATTATTCATGAATTTAAAGCAGTCCTTTTCAAAATCATTGGTAGCCTTTGTCTCAGACTTGTACCGAAATATATGTATGATTTCAGCCATAGTTGTTGTTTAAAAACACAACTCTACTTTTTTACTTTCAAACCCAATGGCGGTTAATGGCTTAGATTTATTTCTTGAATTATATATATATATATATATATATATATATATATATATATATATATATATATATATTTGTTGGTCAAAGTACTCAGTATATTTGGTACAGATGGTCTAGTAAGTACCATTGCGTTATGCATCAATTCCTTTGCAAGTAGAACATTTTCGTGTGGAATTAACTGCTCTGGAGCAAGGTATTGGTCCTTGAAATAGTCGTGTAAATGGGATGATATATCCAAATTAAGTTCTAAAATCCACCTTGTTATCAAAGATGTTTGACTAGTAAATATCTACATATCACTCGTCCATCTAAAGTCTTTAACTGGCATTTAACCACGTGCAATATAATAGTGAGTTAGGTCAAGTTGGTAAATTTTATAATGCACCCCTGAGCTCCTCGAAAATGTCACACAGCATCAGTGTCTTTTTTGAAGTAGTAGTCATTAAAGTTACCGAGTATGCACAGTCAGTAGCAGCGCCACATTGAGTATGTACATGTAATCGTTATCAGACATGTTTTGTTCTCAGAGTTGAATAAAACTTTTCTTTTAATGTTATAATAGTTTTATTTAATCATTTCAATGAATCCATGTATTAATTTCGGTAAGCATCTTTACTCAGTGATGTTGGTTGCATATCGATAAAATGTTTTATGGTTTCGATGAATCTAAACCTTTAGCCAGTCGTTGTAATGATTGTTCTGAGAACCTAATCTGTCTATAAATATGATCGTTCTTTTAGTCAGAATTTCCTTCCATCATTTGTGGACCTATGTACCACAAAATCCTTCCAGAATCAAATGTAATTTTCTTCATTGTTGGATTTCCCTTTTCCCTCATCATTGGGTCATTTTTCACAAGCGTCTTGATGAAGAGATTACTGTCATAACCTGCCAAATTATGAGTTAATAGTTGGATGTATTTTGGGCGTCTGAAATTAAAAGCTATGTAGACGAAACAACGGAACTACTGTAATTGTTTAAGTGACTTTGGTCAAGCATTCTGACTTTAGAGTCTCATGAATATCCGGTTCTATATATTTCTCCCTTGCAAACGTAACATGTATCGGTTGAATTAAAAGTTTTCTATCAACATCATGTTTTGTGCTTTTCAGTTACTCGTAGATTGGTCTCTTTCTCCTACAAAACAGTTTTAAAACTTATGTATCCAATCAGTACCTTTGAAAATTATAGGTCTGTCACATTTGTGAATTGAAATGGTGTACATACAGATACATTATAGAATGTGCTAAACTCGATTCCTTTGCCCAGACTGCACTGGTTTGTTTTGTAACATCACAATTCTGTAACCAGTGGCTGCTATACGAGGTGTACGATATCATAAAACCCTCAAAGCGACCAGTAACAACTTTCCACTGAGGATGATAATTTCTACATTTTACAATTGATCCATTTTGGGCATTATATCTAATGACTCTTTTTGTGTTCTGATAGTGTTTCTTAAGAAATGAAAACAATTCAAGTACTTTTTACATATATATTTCATCTCATCATGTTGTTTGCTTACTCGTGCTGACATCAATTTTTGATCAATTTTTTATGCCAACTTCATGATATTTTTCCATTCCATAACAGAATCAAAGTACAAACATGCTTTTTTTTAACTTTAACGAAGGTATCTGACCTCGGCACATTTTCAGAGACTTTCCTCTCCATAATTGACATGTACATTGTCGAGCAACAGCTTAGTTACATAATTAGTTTATCCTCTTTTCATTATGTTCATATGTCTTTATCTGTGGCAAACTTCTGTTTCCATCAAGCTCTCTATCCTGTGTAGATCTCTACGTACGTCTGATAGTTAGGTCTTGCTTAGCTTATACAGATGTTTTGAATTAGAATTTTTGTTCGAGTGTGGTTTAGTGTCTTTGAATCATACATGCATGTTTGAAATGTTACCATTATAAAAGCTGTTCTCATGTTAATTTCTCTTGCAAGAATTTGAAAATCTTTTCATGATGATTATGTTTATGTTTTTCTTATTCGTCGATTCAATTATTTACAATTTTCGAATCACATTAAAAATATTACTTTCGTGTTTTTCTAGCACGCTTTGGAATCAGTTGATCAAGTAGAGTGGTCTTCGTCTAGAAATTCTTTCGTGAGAAAGAATTTACTATATTTTACTAATGATACAATTGTTCATATTCATGAAAGTAAGATCGGAGATTCTGCCATAGATATCAGCAAAAGCCCGTTTTAGTTCCTAAAGACTTATCAAAAAGAAAGGAAACAGGTTACTACCAACAGGAGGAGGCTTCATATCGTTATCCTACACGATATTAATTTGTTCTAAATTCGGACTTTTTGTCGCTAGTTTCACGCGGGTTGTTATGCAAAGTCATACGCGATATCAGCTCCTTCCCAGAGACATTCTGGTTGACCTATGTTGCTTCTTCATTCGTACGTATGGTGGCTCTTTTGTTTGGTGTTTTGTTTGTTTTGCTTTTTTTGTTTACCATTGAGTCGCGAGGTTCCTAATCCATATTTTTTTTCATGGCCAACCCTGTCTAATGTTATTCTGACAATGTAGTGCTTATGTGGAATGTTAATTTTTTTTATTTTGGTTTGGAACTTATTGTGCCGTGTGTTGGTACGCGGTTTTGATATACTGAGGTAATGTCCAGGTTACTAAGCGAAATATTTTGGCGAACCTGAATCTCAATCCATCAACAGTTGGTTTCCAGATTTCAGCGATTATTCAACTGAACTATTAAAGTCAGATGTCATTAATGTAATTTGTAGTCTAGGCGAGGATTGTTTTATTCTGCCTGTGCACCATGTAAGGTGCTGATTTAATTTCTCAAGTATTAATTAATATGTCTCTAGGTTTTTCTGTGTTGCATTATCCCGATTCATTTGAATTAATTTATCAGCTGTCATTGCTTTTGTTGGTAGCACAATATTGTATGTGTGTAAAAAGCCCCTGTTATGTGTAACTTCCCAGTTTTATCCTGAAAGCTTTATAGAAAGTATGTTGCCAATGTTCTACATGCAGCGAAGTGGAGGAGAAAGAGATGTACGTACTATGTAAGTAAATGAGCACTACTGAAATATGAATTAATTGAACAGTCATTATCTTAAATCAATCAGACGATAACCTATTACAAATTTTGCTCTCGGTACACTGCCAACTCGTTTGCTTTGATTGATTCACAGCAGCATTGTATTTCTCTTCGTCTTCGCTATTATTCCGTCTATACTGTTTTGAATGTATCCATTATTTGTCTGTTCAAATTTTGTGAGTATATTGTAGAACGCTGGTAGAATCATTTGCGTTGAATGGTTATACAGCATGCATGTGTATTGACCATACTCTTTCAGGGCGTAAGACTAGGATTTTCACTATCGACGATGAAGCTGCTTCCTAAATGAACAGTCTTCATAATGCTGATATCGAGTATTTCTTCGTTATCGCTCGTTTTAGCAATTTTCAAGTGCTATAATTATAGCAATTTATCAGACCCATTTCCTATAATAGTTATATTTGGAATATCACCTTAGTATAACACTTGTTTAGAAGTAATGCTTCAAAGAACTCTGGCACAGTTCATGGGCCAACTCTTTTTGAAAATCTAGTAGTAAAGAATGTTGGAGATCAATATTGACGAATGTTTTGTGTGGTTATATGCAGTAATAGAAAAAGTGGTCCAGCAATGAGTGGATAGCTGATAACTGGTATTGCAATTCATAAATCAATTGTGTTAGCTTCGCTTTGTTGTGTGTTAACACGTCTCAGTCTAAAATGTATATGCCCAGCGCTCATTTTAGCCATCTGCTTACATTTGTTTGCATGCATTCTCTTTTTGACAGTTTTGAGACATGTATCAATGAAATATAATAGTAACAATTTAAATATCCTAAATATATACAACATGAAAACGACTATTTAAATGTCAGCGTATGAAAAGAGATTGCCTCAATGTCACTAAATTAAATCATTCGCAAACGGATGATGAAATTATTCACAGTTTGGAAGCTATAAAGAGCAACGATTCGCCCATTGTTTGTTGGATAACGATAATTTTAACAGGCTACCTTCCAATTCATTACATTTCTTAAGGTTTCAAATCGTCACGACTTAATTTTAGATTACCCTTGTCTTAGAACTGGTCTCTAATTTTTGCCTAAGATGTCGATTATCTGCTTGCTGGCCATCATCTGTCGTTGTATCCAAGACCTTTCTTTCTGTCCAAGAGTGATCATCTGCCAGGATATGGATCGTGGGTCTTACTACTTCAGTCTTTGATAAGCGTCTTTCTCTTCTCCACTCTTGATCATTGCTCGGTGGTAGCAGAAATTTCTCTTTTTCAGTCAAGCTTACTGAAATAAATGGGGGAAAATAATAATAATTTCACGGCTAATATTGAAAGGAAATATTAATAAACGAATAACAGCATTAAACCTAGCAACTTGAAAACAAGGCTTGCTGTATAAATCGGACATGTTGCTGTTTTATGGTGTGTGTGTGTGTGTGTGTGTGTGTGTGTGTTGTTGTTGTTGTTGTTGTTTCAGTAACGCAAGTTGTAACAGGATTACCGGGGTAAACGTTGTCATATAGTTAATTTAGTTAATAGGAGCCTTCTTTGCATGTAATTTTGTTTGAATGGCATCAGAAACTTTGCTACTAAACACCTTTGTGTCCGACTGCGTTGACGCCTATGACAATCCCTTATCAGTTGGATATCCGAGACTCACATAACTCAGATTCGGTATGGTTTCTATGGTTGACATGGAATCTAAAATGTATCGACTCTGACATTCTCTGCGAGAGAGCTGTTTTGGAAAACCGTTACCTTTAACGGTAACAAGATACAATATTTGCTATTAGAAACATCAAATTATACTTTTCAGAATGAACTGTAATAGTATCATCAAAGCGATTTCAAATTAGTTGGCTGACTATGGTTCCAGATGCAGGCCGCCTTCTGCATTCCCTATGGCATTTCCCCAATGACGATTTTGCATACGCGTGGGTCTGTGATTCTAATTAGGGATGCTTCTGTAATATGTTACTGTGGATTAGTACACTACTGTGAACTTGCAGGCAAATTCAAACCAACGTAATTGAAACCGACTTGAACACATCTGGTAAATGTAATAAATATATGCAAACGCTTAAAATAACAGCGTGATTATAATTTTCAAAGAAACACTGTTTACAAGTACATCTTAATTGGAGACTGTTCCCCGTTGTCTGAGAATAGTATGCTAAACAATGACGGCGGGCATATAACAACGTCTAAAACTTCATGGATTCACATGTACAATATTTCGAAAAGTCATGAGAGTAGATAATGCGGCAATTAAATTGCCCGATAAATGGTGTGTTTGTACCGTTACAGGAAAATGTTAAATCACTATTTCGACTAAATGCGCCATACCGATTTGTCGAAAAGGCCTAAATGATGTGTGATTTTTCAAATACATATCTGGACAGTCTTGAGAGATCAATCAAGTTAGCGGTCGTGTTGGAGCAGGAACGACGTATACTCTGTGAAGCAGATAACAAGAAGCGTGGAAAGTCTTTGCATGATATTATGCATGAAAAGTTTACGTTGCTGATGTTAATCAAACTCAGTAACGAAGATACTGAAGTGACTATTGACGACGGAAGTAAATACAACAGCGGGAAAATCAATTAGACAAAACGCGTTTTGACAGTAATATAACACTGGCAACCACATTCGACTTTCAATAGGAACTGATGTACAACATCGAAGAAGCGGAGCAGCACAGACAATGGGGAAAATTCTCCGGATCTATTTCCATGTCCAATAGAGCAGAAACCATAGCTAATATATACCAGCGCTCCATGACTTAAGATGTTGTTGGATACAAACGTGCAAAGTCTGGCCGTGTTCGAGTTGGTGCAATCAATGCAAAATCGTATGCTTTGGAAAACATTAACTATGCTGCAGAACATGTCATTATGAATACTGTCAATCGCATATGCTTGCTTAACGTGTTGACCCCAGAGCTTGACTATGTCTTAAATGTGGTATCGGAGTGAGGTGAAGCAATCGTCTTTACCGACCATGCCGATCTGTAGGCGCGTATTATCGTGCGCGCCGGCGAAGAGAGGAATCTGTAGTCTTGGCAAAACCCAATAATGTTGTTGAGGAAAAGAAAATGAAGTCAATGAAATAATATCCATGACTGAAGAGATTGCCGTTTCTGATCCTGGTAAACTAAAATAATTATGAAAAAATGTATAATTAGACAATGCTCTTTCCCTAATCGGCAGGCATGCCGACTATGAATCAGCTTAAACAATCTTCGCGAGAGCATATAACATGGATTTCAAGCAGGATGAGAAAAGCCGACACACTTGCATTATTAGGACTCACAGATGCGCCACTTCCCGCAACTGTAGATGAACTCAGTTCGTACCATTTACATATTAAGATTCTTCCACGGGTCAAGTGGTCTGATATTGCACGCATAGTCACTGATGAACAAAACCGTCGTCGAATAGCACGCACTATTGCCGAAGAGGCATTTGTGTAAGGTCCTCTATTAATGCGAATTAACAGCAGGTGCAGCTGTTCCGAAATTCAAAATTACTTAAGCGCTCAATTGATCTTCAAGATCACCATGACAATCATCCCACATTTATACAAACCAGGTAACGACGCCATGAAGCTATATCAAATACATCAACTCTGCATCACGTGGGTGAAACGGTGCTGCCGTCTGGATTAAAGGTGGAAATTTACCACGCCTCAGGTTGGAATTTACGACGCCTGGTCATTTAACCAAAGGAATCTCTGCACCATCTATAACATCATAGTTGTATTGTCATAGTGGTGCCTGCCTAGTCTTGTACCACAAGGACACTGAGACCATCAATCACGAAGTAGATAAAGGTCAGAGGAGGTTCAGGATGGAAGCTTTCCAGATGCTTGGAAGTTCATCTTCATCTTTCCCGGTAGAAAACTTTCCGCGGTTTGAGGTGCATTTCAACGCTGTGCGGGAGAAACAATGACAGCCGATGAATCGAATATAGGCATCTCATCTTGTGTATGATAATACAGGTCAGCCTCTAAAATACCAACAGTACCTTGGTGATCTCAAGTTTGGTAATATTGAATTTCCTGCAAAGGTTACTGACATCGATAAATTTTGAACGACTCAATACTGACATAGCTGTTAATGTGTTTACTTGAAATAGCAGCCTTTTCAACCGATTCCATTATCCACACAATTATGCAGACACATTGTCACTGATTTGTTTTTATTAAATGGTCCAGAGACGCGTTATCATTTCGTGTGGATAAAGGAATTTCTTCGAAAGGTGCAGCTGTACAGCAGATATGAAGGGAGGAAATTCCCATGCAGACGTTGCATGCAATTGTTTAGCACCCAACAGCTGATTGACGATCATTACTTTTTAATGTGGAGGAGTTAGTGATCATAGCGTACGTTCATGCCAAAGACTGGCAAGAATGTTTTGAAATTTACCGCGATGCAAAAGGATTATGAAAGTACCGTATATCATTTACGCGGACTTTAATTGTATGAAGGTTAAAATACAAGGTGACTTTAAATGTATGAAGACTCAAATACAATACAAGTTGTCAAACAAGACTGATGCCTACCTTGCTATACTGGTTTTCGATGTGATGGAACAACTGAGCCCGCAATAATTGTACACACGGTTATGCTCCAAGGATATTATACAACAATTGACATTTAACACGGCATGACAAAAAAGAAGAAATGATTTCACCGTCCTTGACTACTCTGCGTCGTTGTAGGATCGACCACCCAAGTATAGTGACATGTTTCCAAACTCGGTACACGCGCTGATCATTGACCCTGCCGAATCCGGAAAACCCCAACTATTGTTGATTCTGATCATGACATGGTTAACAAGGAATCGATTGCACGTGACTGTACCATCCACGAACAACCAGCTGTGTTATGATGTAATCAAGAGATTTAAGGAAGCGATTGCATCGTCGTTAACCACTGAGTTTTGTCAACATCTATGAAACCGATGTAATTTTCGACCTTGATCCGAAGTGTAAATTAGTCGTGTATTGCGACGTGATACTTGACCGGCTACATATCACAGCGAAAATATTTTCCCGTAGCTGGCACGAAAACACAACCTCGAGCATTACCTCAATTATTATAATCTCGTAAATGAAACCAGAATTTTAGGTGATCTTCCCGGCACCAATTACCGCAGGGCAATCTCGAGTGCTCGAAATCGCGCTAGCATCTTTGCGACTTTATCGCAGTTGGCTTAACATTCGATCGCAGTCGTTCGGGGTCTTGACTCAGATAAATTAACTGGAATGTAACATCACTTTCCACCAACGTGTATCTCCACAGCAAGAGGATGACATTGCACAGTCGTAGCTGAGAACAGTTCTTGGTTGGTCCGAAGATATTAATGACATTCCGGAGGACCAACTAAATCTGCGTGCAGGACAAGCCGTTACCATGTACCACTATCGCGCCAGACACTGTCAGGTGCCTAAGCCGCTATAAACGGCATTTACAGTTCAGATTTATCAAGTTTTGCGTAGGAAGGATACATATTGTTTTGTTTGCCCCAAATGTGGCCCCTTGTGAACTGATGTCAATAACTCTGACGGCGCCCGAATGTTATCCATGCAGTGATCCACCTGATCGAATATAATGAGTCGTTCTTTGATCTATGAGACCCGTGCGTGTTGTCCACGGGAGAAAACCCATTTAAACAACAATATTACGGAAATGGCCTTGATGATGTGGGCATTATATTGTTCACAGGAGCCCCAAGCTTCTCGCAAGTCTTGCCTCGCACTAAGATGCGATGGAAGTGATTGCTAACATCAAAAGTGCGAATTGGGATCGGCTGAAAAATCTGAGATCGGTGGCGTATTGTTCGATTCTAGATCGACTACAATGATTAGAGACTCGACAACCAAACAAACGTGGTTAATGTATTGTCAATGTCAGCTCCATATAGTAAAATAATCAATGTTGCTGCTCGATAACCAGTGGAACAAGCCAAAACAGATTCAGTAATTGCAAATCTGGTAATGAGTAGCGGAGGACGGTTGTCTCGCATAAGGTATTAAACAAAATCATAATATATAAATAATGGTTCAGTTCAAAATCTATCCGATTCCGCTTTAGATATGGACGCGTCTGTGTTGCGATAAAAAACCGTTCAATATTACCAATATTAAGCTTAGGAGGCTAGATTGCCAACAGAATTTCAGGTTTAGGGCAGATCTCTTTTTGTATTCTTCCGTAAGACACATTCTTAGATGTTCAAGGAAAGCTTGTATGCATCGACAACAATACTGCATACGCTGAAAACGATAACATATCGATTGTCAACAATGACATCATGGCGTTGTTCAACAGCGTACGTTATTCCATCTATTTAAAGGAAATCAAACTTTATTTCCACAAGGCTGACATTCCCACTACAATATTAAGACTCGCCAAATACATCGACGATTATGCAATATACGCTGGACCGTATATGATGTTTATCAAGGACCCAAATAATACTGCAGTCATATCCCGTATATTTATAATCTTCTTACACTGACTGATTATTGGGATCGCACCATCCCAGATTTCATCCTTGGCTATGCGACGAAACCATATTAACGAGACCAAAGAGTTTTCCCGCACGATTCCACTCTCACACATATTTAGATTCTGCATAGACGTTCTTATGGTTATTTTCGGGACTAAACACACCTTCACGTTAACCCGTAAGAACCAAGCCAGTGATGCAAATTGGCGTACGAGCGGTGATCCCAACGGAAAAGTAAGCTGTGTTATTCAAACTTGCACTTTGGATGCTTTCAGCACGTCAGTTAGTAGCCACAAGAAAACGTTTGGCATCATTAATAGCGTCTGGCGCAACATCCATGATTTTATTCTTCTCGATGACATCAGAATAGTCACCAAACATCGTTCGAGGAGAATCTTCATGGCAAACAAAAATTCAACAAGGTGTCATCATACCATGGCACTTTTTTGTGGCATTTTAACTCATAAACAATTAGGTAAGTTCAATGATATTTTCAAAATTGGCAGAAGCTTGTATGTATCATCGGCTATTAACTCGGAGCACCGCTGACTGACACTCTTCAATATTCATACGTGTTTACATCAAACATAATTGCCCGCATGTGTATGTGAGTGAAATAACGTTTCTAGGAGAGCGAAATTGATGTATACTGCTTAAAATAATCTGAAATAGATACATAAGAGAGGATATAAAACCACCTATATTTGAACAAGAGAACTAAAATAACATAAATATTTATAAGTCTTTAATATTGAAGAGGCAGGGACAAAAATGACCCTTATGAAAGATGCAACTTGCAAATGATGCCTATTATACTGGCCAAACGTTGGACTCAGAAAGCAATTGAATAACCACAATAACCACAACAACCACAATAACCACAAGAACCACAAGAACCATATTCACAATACGATGTACAGTTTTTCGTGCATGTTTCGTTGTTCTTCATTGTCCTGCAAGATCTACTCATGCCATTATCTCGATGTTCATTTTGTTCAGAGGGAATGCAGCTTTGCGGCACAAAAATATAAATAGATAGATGAATATTTCAGAAAAATGACACAAAAATATAAATAGATCACGAATATTTCAATAGAATGAATGAGATAAATGTCAAGCTGTAGAATACACAATTTACGCCATGAATTCAGATAGTTTCACGTATGACCTACGCTTTAATAACAAGGAAGAGCCTAAACTAGGGTCTGCGAGATATATTGTATCGCCAACAGCTAACCAGAAGAAATTTTATACTTACTTCACCTCAGTCTTAATGAAGAGTACATCAAGTCGTGCTAACTCGATCCGATTCCGATATCACCACTGCTTGAATGTTAGATTCAATATTGCCTTTACTAATCATTTAAACCACTCTCTCTCTCTCTCTCATCAGGTGAATTCCGGTCATTTTTCAAAACTACCGTTGTAAAGACGCTGTTGGAGAAGTCAACGCTTGACCCCAACGAATAAAACATAAAGCACCGACCTGGTCCTAACCTTACATTAATTTTTAAAATCTGAGAAAAAGTTGTTCTCTCCTAATCTGAGTCTCATCTGATTCATAAAGGTCCTTTTAGCAATTTATAGTCTGTTTCTTGCCTTTGCCACAGTACCAAAACTGCTCTTCTGAAAGCAGTTAACGACCTCCTGTCTGCTTTGGATATTGGAAAGATCACAGTCCTTACTTCCTTGACATGTCTGCAGCATTTGACGCAATAGACCTTGATATACCGCTTCACCGTCTTCGGGATATGTTTGCATTCGCAATATACAGCCCTACTAGGTTTGTCATGCTTAGTCGAAACGACACAAATTGCGTCCGTAAATAGCAAATATTGCAGCCGATTTCGTCTATATTTTCGGTGTACCGGATGGTTCTTTTCTGTTATTGGACCCTTTAGCATCGTTCCGTAAACTCAGCCCTCTTAAGCGCCACAGGCTGTCACCCCGTGTTGACCCATCTGTACGCCAATTAAACCCAAATATACAATTCTATTCGCCCAGCTAAAGTTGATGCTACCATCTAAGGCGCAGAAAGGTGCATTTCACATGTAAAGTCACGGATGACATGCTGCAATAAACTGCAGAGAATTGTAAAGGTCTCTCAATTTTGCAGATAAAACAGATATAATTTATCAAAGAAAATGTTTTAATTAAATCATGTACCAATAGTTATGAGGCGTCCCTGAAGGACGTGTTATTAATAGATCGCAAATTATAACATTCTGATGGTTATCAGATGTTATTGATGGAAATACTACTAATAGAATGAAAATGAGAACATTCTGTTGGTTATGCGGTGTCGCTGATAGTTAAGATGTGTTACTGATAGACGTGTTACTAATAGATTGAAAATTAGAACATTTTAATGATTATGAAGTGTTACAAGCAGAGTCAAAATTAGAACATGCTGATGATGTAGGGTGTTGCTAAAAATATATGGGTAAAATAAACTAAACTAGTTGTAATTATAAGTAATGATTATCCGTTTGGGCCTAAATAGTATTTATTTAGAGATTTTACCAACCAAAGTACTTAAATTCAAACATAATCTTATTTCAATCTATCTCCTCATTAACAATTATACTGACTTATATAATGTGATTCATGTGATTAAGGCATTATATTGCAAACACTGAAACATGATGAGATATTAAATGAAAATTATTTATACAATATTGATGTAATGTCCTACAGCAACTATTTTGTTCGATACATCGAAGCATGAACCTGACAGTAGAAAACAAATTGCTTGAATTCACACTATTTGTATATTACCATCTGGTTCTTTCTTTGATGAACACAACTAACTAGAGAAACAAGTCTTAATTGTATCACAAGCTTTCACACAACTTTGCTTCAGGCACGTGCATTATATATGGCTTTTGAGTCTGTTACACCTGCAAGTAAAATTTGTCGCCCTTTTTGGGGGTGGGTGGGGGTTGATATCCATGTCTTGCTGATATATTTATCTACTTTTACAGACGGTGCATGTGGCGCGAGATCTGTGCTGATATTCCTTCCTGCTGTGTTTCAGGATTTTTCTTGCCCAATTTATTTACGAATAAATTTAAACTGCTACCTCTTTCACCCACATTAGTAACAAAGCAGTTTTTCTCTGTTGAATTTACAAGTAGCAACTTTTAAATAATATGAGTGACAAGAAGTGTGTGTGTGTGTGTGTGTGTGTGTGTGTGTGTGTGAGAGAGAGAGAGAGAGAGAGAGAGAGAGAGAGAGAGTATAAATATTGTTAAATTCATGCATTGTTATTGATAAGTTAAATACATGCAGTGTTATTGATACGTTAAATTAATGCATTGTTATTGATACGTTAAATTCATGCATTGTTATTGATAAGTTAAATACATGCAGTGTTATTGATACGTTAAATTCATGCATTGTTATTGATACGTTAAATTCATGCATTGTTGATAATACGTTAAATTCATGCATTGTTATTAATACGTTAAATTCCTGCATTGATATTAATACGTTACATTCATACATTGTTGATAATACGTTAAATTCATGCAGTGTTATGGATACGTTAAATTTATGCATTGTTATTGATACTCTTATATCGTAATCAATTTTTCCTGCTTCTCGTTTGGCATAATAAAAAACTCCTACAACTGCCGAGTTGCAATTTTCCTGTGTGTATATGAAATATTCAAAGATGTCATATTTCAAAACAATGAAAACTAGTGTAATTGGTTTCAAAATTTGATTTATCTTTTCATGATAGAAATGCTCCAAAACCATGATTTTATAGCAATGCAAGTCTTCGTCTATAGTGACCTTGCCACTACTCATATTCCTTCATGGATGTCTTTTGGATCTTGTGAACAAACGAATGGTTAGGTCTAAATGACCATTCAGAGGTTAAGATGACCTTTGTTCACCTGCCTTCTAAATATAAACCTCTTTCTTTTCATCATAATCAAAATGTCAACGACACATACAAACATACAAACACATGCACGCACGCACAAACACACATACTGACAGTAAAACAAATTTCTTGTCACATCGCCAAAACACATTCTAGTGCCTTATAACTTTTAAACCAATGAGTGTTCTAAACTTAACTCTTTTGTCTCCATGAGTTAGTTTGTGTCAAACACGAAAGCTGCATTCCCTCAAAGAAAAAAAAAAAAAGATAATGGCAGAGAATGATTTTTATCGCTCTCCAAATGAATAGTGGTAACACTATTTTGAATAAAGGACACTGAAGTCAAGAGAAAAGGGAGAGAATGAGAATAGGAACATAAACCGTCAGACAAATGATATAGTATTAAATAGGTCTTTGTGGCACAGTCAGCTGTATATAGCTACCCATAATTAACTCGATGGGTGCAAGCAAATTGTACAGATGACGTGCTCTCATTGTTCAAGTGTCGCTAGAAGTTAAATAGTACCATCCTAAATCGTAATCTACCTACATAAATTTGTGTGAACCCAAGGAAAAGTCTACACGATCATCTAAACACAGTGTATATTTACCATTTTGGAAAAGCAAATCTAGTGATCAAAACCCAATTGACTCAGTCTAAGTTATACATTGTTAGATCACAACACAAGGGTTTCTTGAAAATTAAACATGTCAGACTGGATGATATGCGTGAAATTTTGCGGTAAGACCATTGTTTACATTGTTTGAAGCACACTTGCAATAACATTAGTTAAAACTCGGTTTGGGTAAGAAATGTAGAGTTTAGTGGATCCAAATTTGGTTTCCATGTCAGGAGTTACTAACTTGTCAGCAATGCAAACAAGCCAATGCTCGTTTCACTGAAGTCTCAAAATAACATTTCAAACTAATATTTCTACTTTATTTAGTCTGAAATTTCAGACAATACTGTGACTTTTATTATAGGTAAAAGATAGGATGAACTCAAAATCTAGTCTCAAAGTGTATACATGGGAATATTTATGTACCACAATAGGTTAAGAAGTTCAAGCAATTTGAGGAGAGACTTAGAGAGATCTACGCCTAGCGAAAACTGAACCTTTTAGGTAAGGCTCTGACCTGCCACATGTTCAACTTTTATCTCGGGTAGGCTGTTTTGGAGACGTTGCTGAGGTTGTTTGACGCCATTAGTCCAACCAAAGTGAAACAGACGCATATGTTTGGTTTAACAAAAGCAAGGTGTAGGATAAAAGAGGACTACCATGATTAGACATAGTTTATATACTGAAACAAGACTGCGGATTAGTTGTCGCCACCTTCGCTTCTGCTGTACCCGATTTCGCACGCAAAGAAGACACATTTTTGCTTGAACAATTTATAGTAGGTAATTGTACCTTTGGCCAGAGCCCAGAAGCACACCCTTGATTGTAATCTGTAAATCAGGTTTGCCAAAAGTCTCCTAAATTGTTGACTGGCTGAAGTGGTAGTCCACATTCTTCACTAAAATGTAGGCCACTTAAACACACAATTCCTACAGTTTGTTTATGTGTTGAATAATAACATTATCTGCGGAGGAAATGTAGGTTGTCACTTCTGCACGAAATTTTAGCTGATCATTAGATTGTAAATGAAACGCACTGTGAACATAATGTGCATGTACTGTAGGCGTGTCGCAAATTCATCTAGCCATTTCTCAAATACGTAATAGACATGTTCATTTAATATTGTCTGGTACCAATAATGTCGGTTAATATAACGGTAAAGACAGTGCAGTTTTCAGACAACGTAAGTAACAAAATGTGCGCTTAACTTACAGGTAACACTCAAACACATCATTAATAGGCTCTCACTCAACGTACATTCTTTGAGTTAGGGGGAAAGTCTGTTTGGATGTCTCAGCAGAGAGTCTGTTTACCTGATCAGAACCGACTGTTGCCTGAGCCTAAGGTGGGACTAATGACAGGTTACTCTGAGATACAAGCCTTACCCAGGTGTTGGTTGGGGTTCCTGTGTCCAGCGACTCCATCACTGTGACGTCGGGTTGCGAAGGTGATGGGTTGTTTGTACACAGCATTCAATTCCCGGAGTCGACGCATATTCTTTGGCTGAGATTTCTCGACGTATAATGGTATGGAACCAGCCTTGACATAGTTGGAAGACTTTGTGATAGGTCTGAAAAGGGTTAATTTATCTTTTAAAGAGGATTCTGGAAAGGAAATCTGGGACATTCTGAACATTTTCGAGGTTTTATATGCCATACGTTTAAACAAAGAAGCCCTAATACTGCCGTCAAGAGACTTGCTCATAGAAGGGCACTGTGTAAAAGTTCTCAATAGGATACTACGACCACCTATTACAGATCAATATTTAACTATACTAACAAGACTAATTTTAAGTGGCAAACAAACAAGTTCGCCAAACACGGCGACATTCGAAGTAGTAATGCCAATATTCAATACATATTGAATAAATTTTGATGTATACATTCAACATCATGTGCATTGTGGAATCCACCTACTACACAAGCGTATGACAAAATAGGATTATTCATGTATCAAACTACACCATTAGGGATTCCACATGTATTAAACTAGTCCAAAATAGGATTATACTGCTAGGAGTCTATGCTCCTAAAATAAGTAATAGAAAAGAGTGAAAGACAACAAGCTTTGTAAAATTTAACAAACAATTTATTTCCCAAGAATACAGAGTGAAAATGAGAAAAAAGAACTTAAGACATTGCGAATTAAATCCCAAAATAATCCAAGAATTACAGACACAAGTCCTAATAAATTAAAGTCCTGAATAAAACTCAGTACAAGTCCCGAAGAAATCCAAAATCTAAAGGGAATGACGTGTCTCTTATAGCATAGTGTGTTGACGTGTCAAAAGTCTTTCACTGACTGACAGTAATATAATTCCAGGTTTGAATTCAGTATTAATTACAGTGAATGTCTTTATCCAAGAATTGTATCAGAGCGCTTTTGTATTTCCAGAGAAAATAGTCACGTGAACTGAATAATTTGAAGATAAAGATTCCAGACCAAAATTTTTTAAACAATCGACACAACACACAACTTGATTCTGCTAAAATTTAAAGCACGAATGACCAAGTCCTCACAGTTGCAAGATTATATAGTTCTCTACTTGACCTTAAGTCACATTTAGCATTTTCTATAAAAAAAAAATTTAAAAAAAATTACCTAATGGAAAATAACCTTCTAGAATGATCCTGTTGTTTACAAAACAATAACCTGGATCATGTATAATTCAATCAGAAAATTTAAAAACTTAGATCCAACTAAATATATTTACTTCTTCTATTAATAATAATACTGCTTTTAACCCATACATATGGAGAATAATTTAGCTATGTATTAGTTGTTTGCAATGAATAAAATGGCAAAAATCAATTTGGATCAAGCATAAATGAACTCAATTTTGGACAAGGTGAAGTACAACATACAATGTTACGTTACAATAGCATGTAATGAAATAAAATAAAATAAAACTAACTATCAAAGCAAATTAAATATGCATAGCAACACATGTATCAAACTAGTCCATAGTAGGACTATACATGTATCATACTAGTCCATAAGAGGATTATACATGTATCAAACTAGTCCATAAAGGATTATAAATGTATCAAACTTGTCCAAAATAGGATTATACATGTATCAAGCTAGTCAATAGTAGGATCATACATGTATCAAACTAATGCATAGTTGGATTATACATCTATCAAACTAGTTCATGCAAACATTTTTCAATTCAAGATATAAAAACATGAATTAATTGTAGCCTCTTCTCTGCAAGTGTCTGCTTAGATTTTGAGAATTGTATTGTTGCTTGTAAACAACATGTGCAGTGAAAACAATATTTTGTACAATCCATAAAATTTGCCCAATAATACCACGCTTATTATTAAACAATAAGCTCCCTCTTTCCTCCATAACCCCAGCGTGTACACGATCGTTAAGGAGTCTTGGACAGTTGCAATCACTCTGCAGTTTCAGTAACTCACCGTATTATCCACAAAAAGAATAAAAAAAGAGATGTCAGATCTAATGTTACTCCATGAACTTTACTAACCTCTAATGTTGTTACTCATTTTGCAAAAATATCGAACAAAGAATTTCAGAAAGAACCGCTCCCTGTCTAATTATTTTGCTAAGAAAAAATGAATCAGAATTAGTACTATTATGTAAATAGCACGATGAAACTAGAATAACAAATATTCTCCCCAGTATGTGGGATTTTCTCCATGATTATGCAATGTATATATGTATTTTGTAGTTGACCTTGGTCTAGAATCAAATTAATGGACTACTTATTGGACTAAAGCATTAATTTGGAATTATAGTGAATTCAGTCGATTATATATTTGCGATACATCAAAAGATTATCAACATATCGGCACATTCCTGGCCATTTGTATGTACATTAGCACGCTCGAGGCTACAAGCACATCAACACATTAAAATATTTATGAAGTACATGTGACTTGAAAAGGGAGGGACTTGACTCAGCTGCATGTGTGTTTCTCTTCTGTCATTCAATGTTTGGAATCATAATGTGAGAAAAATATGAACTCTTTCAATTGTAATTATCAAAAAGATCACGTACATTTCATTTTGAGTGCAGTAAGGAGAATGTTACTGCACTTGGAATGTTGTCGAAATTACAGTACAATTTAGAAATGTATGATCAAGCTTTAGAACCCATGACATAGCTCCTATAATTCTGATTTGCAAAACTAGTAAGTACATTTTGAGGAAATTCAAGATGCAAAAATGTAAGTATATTTTTTGTCATTTTTATTACCAGCTAAAGATGACTTGTTTATGCCTGATCACTTGCATGCTCTTTGTAGGGACTCCAGCTATGTTATGACCTATATGGCGTCTATCGCTAGCCTAAATCCAAAACATTGTATCAAAAACTTAACGCGGAAAGTTGCAAAGCAGCTGGTCTGTGACAAGCACTTTCAGCCAGCGGAAATAATAATTTCGTCGTCTTGGCTTATTGGCGCTGAGACCCTTACCTTTCTACCAAAACCTTCAGTTGCAGTTTTTGTCCACGAACTAAGTACTTTTGCTTATAAAATGCTACGTCTCTGATAGATATGTGATAGCCCTTACACTCAGCATGCTTTTCTATGCTATTTTTATATACCCCAGATAGCTCTGGTCATAGTCTGAACCATTCTATTAACAAAAAGTTACGAACATTTCTCCTAAATAACAGTTTAAATGATCAGAATGATATTTTCAATACTGCGTCCCTCATTTTTGTTCTGGAGATTGCGAATATTAAGTTCATTCATTTGCTTGTTTGATAGTTTCGTTTGTGACTCAATAAACTCGTCCACATTTTTCACTTATCATCTCTGCTTTCAAATAGACCTAACAGCTGTTTTAGTTCATCCATAAACAAATCTAATAAACTGAAACCTAAAGTCTACTACATGAGTGTACATGGTTTGTTTACAAAGTAGTTTCTAATACACTATACTATTTTTAGGCACAGTTGTCATTAACGTGCGTGCAATATCAAGATGTTCAGTATCGTAGAATAATGAACGATTCTGACAATATAAAGTTAACGGAGAATAAAAGGAGTATATAATACAAATAGGTTACTGCATTTACATGGGAAAATATGAACGAGTTTTTTTCGGATTAATGCTGCACGACCGTGGGAGTGCCAGCATTGATCCAAGAAAACGAGCTCACATTTTTCCATACAAATGCAGTAAACTTTTCATGATATACTCATTTTCTTATTCTACCTAAGACTTAATTATAGAACATACACTACAAAAACGTAATTGAATTTATGATGTAATCCAAAATAAATAGACAACCGTAGATTCTTAGTCGCGCGCTCGACATCAGTTTCAAAACCAATTGTCGTATTCAGCAGGGAGGGACGAGTCTTGACTCATCTGCAAGTGAGTTTCTGTTCTGTCATTGAATGTTTGGCATCACAATGTGGGGAAAATATGAACTCTTTTAATTGTAATTATCAAAGGACGCTATGGAATATCACGTTCATTTTATTTTTAGTGCAATCAGGAAATTTTCATTGCAGTCGAAAATGTAGTACAGTATTGTAGTTTGTAATCAAGTTCAAGAACCCATGACATGTAATTCGGATTTGCAGAACTGAAAAAGCACATTTTTGAGATATTTCAGGATGTAAAACTGCAAGTATGTTTTTTTTTGCCATTCTTATTACCAGCTAAAGAAGATACGTCACGTGCATGCTATTTGTAGGGACCCCAGCAATAGTATGATCTGTATGGCGTCTATCGCTAGCCTAAATCGGAAACATTGTATCAGAAAGTTAACGCGGAATATTGCAAATCTGCTGGTGTGTGGCAGTCCACTAAACAGCTGCTTTAGTTCATTCAGAAACAAATTTCATCAACCGAAACGTAAAGCGTCTACTACATGAGTGTATATGATTTGTTTACAAAGTAGTTCCTAATACACTATACCGCTATTGGGCATACGTGCTGTTTACGTGCGTGCAATATGAAGGTGTTCAATATGGTAAAATATTTCACGATTCTGACAATGTAAAGTTAACGAAGCAAAAAAAAGGAGTATATAATGACTGAATTTATTTGGAACACCACTGGCATTCAATTGGAACGATATATATTGAACTTGTGATAGAACTTTTACAGTTATTTGTGATTTAATTCATCATACTGTAAGGTTTTTTTGAAAAAATTAATTTACTCCAAAAAGTGTGCGTGTGTGCGTGTGTGTATGTGTGTAAGAGAGAGAGAGGGGGGTTTTCTGTTCACAATGTTTTATGTTCTGCAAGCTTTATACCACGGAATCTCGTCACGGTACATACATCAGCATCTTTATTTAGCATTTATACACTGCGATCTCGTCACGGTACATATATCAGCATCTTTATATAGCAATTATACACTGCGATCTCGTCACGGTACATATATCACCTCGTTTATACAGCGTTTATTTGTGGCGCACTGTACTGCATAACTATCGACCCTTTAATTCATTCGATATAGTCTGTAATTTCCATTTTGCAGAAAATATCAAAGTCAATCTCGCATTTTCGCGAACAAACATGACAATGCTAATATGTGATATTTAGTTTATCAGTTACAGCTTCATCAATTGTATTTTTAAGTATACGGGATGAACCGATTTCAGTTGTGTGGGCGTCAATATGCGCATATAATAGCGACTCAATAAAGAGACGAATCTCCTAGCGTACCTAGGCCAAAAAAGTGAACTTGACCATGTTTCCCTAAATGATCTAATTAACAAGTTTCAAAGAAAAAATTGTTTAATTGTTTTAGTTGTTATATGTATATTTGATTAATATGTAAAATAAAGCTTAATTGTATAAATCTTTCTTTTATTTGTTAGGGGAGTTGTTATGTATATCTATACCATGCGTTTAATTTTTGTAAACAAAGTATTATACAGCTAACTTTTTCAATGATAGTAGATTGTACTTTTAGACTGACCTTAGAAGGTTCTGGAAGGCTTACATATTTTTTGTCTTGTTTGCAAGTTATAAATAAGTTGTTTATCTGGACTTGAGTTCAAGGTCAAACCTTAGAATGCTCTTGTAGAGGTTATGGAAAATGACCCACATCCTTTATCATATTATTGTTCCTAAGATTTGATATAGTTTTAAATTCAGTTTTGCTCAGATAAACTTTGAGAGGAATCGTCCATTTAAAAATCATTCACTGGAATTATAAAGTGCTCATTGACTTTTTGGGCAATGGATACTATTTCTGTACTGGCCATTATGCTGGAGAATACTACAGTCGAACTACAACTAGAATTGTGTTTTCTGATACAAATAAAAAATTAATGGAAACCAAAAAGACACAAAAAGTCCATAAGAAATTATACATACGATCCACTTTAGCGTATTGTAATTGTTCCTCATCAACCCTAGCTGGATGTGACCATTGCAAGAACAAGCAAGGGTGAAACAGAGTATACGATACATCTCAAGTATACATTTACATTATAAAAGTCAAACAGAAAGACATGATCTTACATCGCTTCTTTGAAGGATTTGGGACACACACACACACACACACACACACACACACACACACACACATTTTTCTTACCTTACTGGTCCATCACGTGTGATTAGTGTGTCCTCTGTTGTTGCTTTCTTCATTGATTGTTTATCACTGAGCTTCTCGAGGGACTATGTCATTTCATAACTATTACATGATTAATCTTTCAGAAAAGTTTTATCCACCAAGAGAAATGGGAATCGCGTTGATTGGATCATGATGACGCTTGAGACACATTATCAGCGTCGCTGTGGACACCGTAATTGAATGACGTCATATTTATTTTAGCGTGACGTAACGAACGAATGACTTAGATGATATTGATTGAGGAATGTACCATTTGCATTGCAAAACAATGATAACATATATATATATATATATATATATATATATAT
>JAECUM010054982.1:0-20180 GCA_016617855.1 Megalonaias nervosa
CGATTTTGTATATCAATTCATTATTGGACAGGATTTATCCGGTTTAAACCGGTTCAAACCGGTTCCATCCGGTTCTAGCTGGTTCCATCCGGTTGAGACTAGTCCAGAGGAGAAGATACTTTTTCATAACCGGTTCAAACCGGTTTATTCCATGCCGATTTTGTATGTTAAGTCATTATTGGAGAGGTTTTATCTGCTTTAAACCGATTCAAACCGGTTCCGTCTTGTCTAACTGTTTCCATCCGGTTAAGACCAGTCCAGAGGAGATCATGCAGGTTCATTACCGGTTCAATCCGGTTTATTCCATGCCGATTTTGTATGTTAATTCATTAATGGACCGGTTTTATCCGGATAAAACCGGTTCAAACCGGTTCCATCCGATTCTAACTGGTTCCGTCCGGTTCAGTCCAGTCAGAGGAGTTGATACAGGTTCATAACCGGTTCAAACCGGTTTATTCCATGCCGGTTTTGTATCTTAATCGATTATTGTATAGGTTTTTTCGGGTTTAAACCGGTTCAAACCGGTTCCATCCGGTCCTAACTGGTTCCGTCCGGTTCAGTCCAGTCAGAGGAGTTGATACTGGTTTATGACCGGTTCAAACCGGTTTATTCCATGCCGATTTTGTATGTTAATTCAATATTGTACAGGTTTTATCCGGTTTAAACCGGTTCAAACCCGTTCCATCCGGTTCTAACTCGTTCCATCCAGTTCAAACCAGTCCAGAGGAGATGATTCTGGTTCATATCCGGTTCGTTCCGTTTTATTCCATGCCGTTTTTGTATGTTAATTCATTATTGGACAGGTTTTATCCGGTTTAAACCGGTTCTAACTGTTTTCATCCGGTTCTAACTGGTTCCGTCCGGTTCAACCCAGTCAGAGGAGTCGATACTTGTTCAAAACCGGTTCTACCCGCTTTATTCCATGCCGATTCTATATGTGAATCGATTATTGGACAGGTCTTCTCCGGTTTAAACCGGTTCAGACCGGTTCCATCCGGTTCTAAGTGGTTCCATCCGGTTCAGACCAGTCCAGAGAAGATCATACTTGTTCATAACCGGTTCAAACCGGTTAATCCGTGCCCATTTTCTATGATTATTCATTATTGGACAGGTTTATTTCGGTTTAAACCGGTTCAAACTGGTTCCATCCGGTTCTGACTGGTTCCATCCGGTTCAGACCAGTCCAGGGGAGTTCATACTGCTTCACAACCGGTTCAAACCGGTTTATTCCATGCCGATTTTGTAAGTTAATTCATTATTGGACAGATTTTACCCGGTTTAAGCCGGTTCAAACCGGTTCCATCCGTTTCTAGCTGGTTCCATCCTGTTCAGACCAGTCCAGAGGAGATCATACTGGTTCATAACCGGTTCGAACCGGTTAATCCATGCCGATTTTGTATCATTATTCATTATTGGACAGGTTTTATCCGGTTCAAGCCGGTTCAAACCGGTTCCATCCCGTTCTGACTGGCTCCATCCGGTTCAGACCAGTCCAGGGGAGTTGATACTGGTTCAGAACCGGTTCAAACCGGTTTATTCCATACCGATTTTCTATGTTAATTCATAATTTAACAGATTTCATCCGGTTTAAACCGGTTCAAACCTGTTCCATCCGGGTATGACTGGTTCCATCCGGTTCAGATCAGTCCAGAGGAGATGATTCTGCTTCTTCACCGGTTCAAACCGGTTTATTCCATGCCGATTTTGTAATTCAATTCATTATAGGACAGGTTTTATCAGGTTTAAACCGGTTCAAACCGGTTCCATCCGGTTCTAGCTGGTTCCATCCGGTTGAGACCCGTCCAGAGGAGATGATACTGGTTCTTTCCCGGTTCAAACCGGTTTATTCCATGCCGATTTTGTATGTTAATTTATTATTGGACAGGTTTTATCCGGTTTGAACCGGTTCAAACCGGTTCCATCCGGTTCTAAAGGTTCCATCCGGTTCAGAGAGGTCCAGAGGAGTTGATACTGCTTCATAACCGGTTCAAACCGGTTTATTCCATGCCGATTTTGTAAGTCAATTCATTATTGGACAGGTTTTATCCGTTTGAAACCGGTTCAAACCGGTTCCATCCGGTTCTAACTGGTTCCCTGCGCTTCCGACCAGTCCAGAGGAGTTGATTCTGGTTCATAACCGGTTCAAACCGGTTTATTCCATGCCGATTATGTATGTTAATTCATTATTGGGCAGGTTTTATCCGGATTAAACCGGTTCAAACCGGTTAGATCCGATTATAAATGGTTCCATCCGGTTCAGACCAGTCCAGAGGAGATCATACAGGTTCATAATCGGTTCAAACCGGTGTATTCCATGCCGATTTTTTATGATAATTCATTATTGGACAGGTTTTATCCGGTTTAAACCGGTTCAAACCGGTTCCATCCGGTTCTAACTGTTTCCATCCGGTTCAGACCTGTCCAGAGGAGTTGATACTGGTTCATAACCGGTTCAAACCGGTTTATTCCATGCCGATTTTGTATGTTAATTCATTATTGGACAGGTTTTATCCGGATTAAACCGGTTCAGACCGGTTCCATCCGGTTCCAACTTGTTCCGTCCGGTTCAGTCCCGTCAGAGGAGTTGATACTGGTTCATAACCGGTTCAAACCGGTTTGTTCCATGCCGATTTTGTGTATTATTTGATTATTGGACCGGTTTTATCCGGTTTGAACCGGTTCAAACCGGTTCCATCCGGTTAAAACTGGTTCCATCCGGTTCAGGCCGGTCCAGAGGAGACGATTCTGCTTCATAACCGGTTCGAACAGGTTTATTCCATGCCGATTTTGTATATCAATTCATTATTGGACAGGTTTTATCCGGTTTAAACCGGTTCAAACCGGTTCCATCCGGTTCCAGCTGGTTCCATCCGGTTGAGACTAGTCCAGAGGAGAAGATACTTTTTCATAACCGGTTCAAACCGGTTATTCCATGCCGATTTTGTATGTTAAGTCATTATTGGAGAGGTTTTATCTGCTTTATACCGATTCAAACCTGTTCCGTCCGGTCTAACTGTTTCCATCCGGTTAAGACCAGTCCAGAGGAGATCATGCAGGTTCATTACCGGTTCAATCCGGTTTATTCCATGCCGATTTTGTATGTTAATTCATTAATGGACCGGTTTTATCCGGATAAAACCGGTTCAAACCGGTTCCATCCGGTTCTCACTGGTTCCGTCCGGTTCAGTCCAGTCAGAGGAGTTGATACAGGTTTATAACCGGTTCAAACCGGTTTATTCCATGCCGGTTTTGTATCTTAATCGATTATTGTATAGGTTTTATCCGGTTTGAACCGGTTCCAACCGGTATGATCCGGTTTGAACCGGTTAAAACCCCTCCAGGAAGGACTTGTTACATGAAATTGGCATGTCCTAAACCGGTTACAACCGGTTTGGAGCCGTTCAGAACTGGTCAGAACTGGTTAGAACCGAATGGATCCGGTTTGAACTGGTTCAAGCCTGTTAAAACCTAGTATAAATCGGTACTCAAAGGAATTTTCATATCCAATCGGCATGGCCCACACCGGTTACAACCGGTTTGTAACATTCCCCGACTGGATAGAACTGGTTGGAACCGGATGGAACCTGTTTGAGCCGGTTCTAACCGGCTTCACCCGGTCTGAACCGATTAAAACCCTTCCAGAAAGGACTTGTTACATGAAATCGTCATTACCCAAACCGGGTAGAACCGGTTTGGAACCGACCCCAAGTGCTTAGAGCTGGTTGGAACCGGATGGAACCGGTTTCAACCGGTTCTAACCGGTATGACCCCGTTAAAATCCTTCCAGAAAGGACTTGTTACATGAAATCCGCAAGTCCAAAACCAGTTAGAACCGGTTTGGAACCGATCGGAATTGGTCAGAACTGGTGAGAACCGGATGGAACCGGTTTGAACTGGTTCTAACCGTTTTGAACCGGTTTAAACCGGTTAAAACCTAGTTTCAATCGGTCCACAAAGGACTTTTTACATACAATCAGCATGTCCCAAACCGGGTAGAACTGGTTTGGAACCGGCCCCAACTGGTTAGAACTGGTTGGAACCGGATGGAAGCGGTGTGAACCGGTTCTAGCCGTATGACCCGGCTTAAACCGGTTCAAACCCTTCCAGCGAGGACTTGTTACATGAAATGGGCATGTCCAGAACCCATTAGAACCGGTTTGGAACTGGTCAGAACTGGTCAGATCTGGTTAGAACCGGATGGATCAGGTTTGAACTGGTTCTAACCGCCTTGAACCGGTTTAACCCGGTTAAAACCTGGTATAAATCTTTCCACAAGGGACTTTTTACATGCACTCGACATGTCCCAATCCGTTTAGAACCGCTTTGGAACCGGCACCAACTGGCGAGAACTGGTTGGAACCAGATGGATCCGGTTTGAACCGGTTCTAACAGGTATGACCCGGTTTAAACCGGTAACAACCCTTCCAGAAAGAACTTGTTACATGAAATCGGCATGTTTCAAACCGGGAAGAACCGGTTTCGAACCGGTCAGAACTGGTCAGAACTGGTTAGAACAGGATGGATCCGGTTTGAACTGGTTCTTACCGGTTTGAACCGGTTAAAACCGGTTAAAACCTAGTATAAATCGATCCAATAAGGACTTTTCACACGCAATAGGCATGGCTCAAACCGGTTAGAACCGTTTTGGAACCGGCTCCACCTGGATAGAACTGGTTGGAACCGGATGGAACCGGTTTCACCCGGTTTAAACAGGTTAAAACCCCTCCAGAAAGGACCTGTTACATGAAATCGGCATTTCCTAAACCGGTCAGAACCGGTTCGGAACCCGTCAGAACTGTTCAGAACAGTTAGAACCGGATGGATCCGTTTTGAACTAGTTCTAATCCGTTTGAGCCGGTTTCAACCGGTTAAAACCTAGTATAAATCGATCCACAAAGGACTTTTACATGCAATCGGCAACGCCCAATCCGGTTACAACCGGTTCGGAATCGGTTCCAACTGATTAGAACTGGCTGGAACCAGATGGAACCGGTTTGAACCGGTTCTAACCGGTATGACCCGGTTAAAACCCTTCCAGAAAGGTCTTGTTACACGTAAGCGGCATGTCCTAAACAGGTTAGAATCGGTTTGGAACCGGTCAGAACTGGTCAGGACAGTTAGAACCGGATGAATCCGGTTTGAGCTGGTTCTAACCGGTTAGAACCTGTTTCATCAGGGTTAAACCTGGTATAAATCGAACCACAAAGGACATTTGACATGCAATCAGCATTGAACAGACCTGGTAGAACCGGTTTGGAACCGGCCCCAACTGTTTAGAACTGGTTGGAACCGGATGGAACCGGTTTCATCCGGTCCTCACCGGTTTGACCAGGTTTAAACCGCTTAAAACTCTTTCAGAAAGAACTGGTTATATGAAACCGACAACTCCTCAACCGGTTAGAACCGGTTTGAACTCGGTCAGAACAGGTCAGAACTGGTTAGAACCGGATGGGACCGGTTTTAACTGGTTCTTACCGGTTTCAACCGGTTTGAACCGATTAAAACATAGTTTAAATCGGCCCACAAAGACGTTTTTGCACGCAATCGGCATCGCCCAAACCGGTTACAACCGGTTCGGAACCGGCCCAACTGGTTAGAACTGGTTGGAACCGAATGGAACCGGTTTGAACTGATTCTCACCGGTTTGACCCGGTTTAAACCGGTTAAAACCCTTCTCCGAAGGACTTGTTACATGAAATCGGCATGTCCTAAACCGGTTAGAACCACTTAGAATCCGGTCATAACTGGTCAGAACTGGTTACAACCGGATAAAACCGGTATCAACTGGATCCAACCGGTTTGAACCGGTTTCAACCGGTTTAAACCTAGTAAAAATCGGTCCACAAAGGAGTTTTTACATGCAATCGGCACGGCTCAAGCTGGTTAGAACCGGTTTGGATCCGGCCCCAACTAGTTAGAACTGATTGAAACCGGATGCAACCGGTTTGATCCGGTTCTAACTAGTTTGACACGGTTGAAACCGGTAAAAACCCTTTCAGAACGGGTTTGTTACATGAAAAAGAAATGTCCTAAACCCGTTCGATACGGTTTGAAACCGGTCAGAACTGGTCAAAACTGGTTAGAACCGGATGGAATCGGTTCGAACTGATTCTAACCGGTTTCAACCGGTTTGAACTGGTTGAAGCTGGTTAAAACCTATTATAAATCGGTCCACGAAGGACTTTTTACATGCAATCGGCATGGCCGAGACCGGTTACAACCGGTTTGGAACCGGCCCCAACTGCTTAGAACTAGATGGAACCGGATGGAACCGGTTTGGACCGGTTCTAACCCGTATTTCCCGGTTTAAACCGGTTCAAATCCTTCCTGAAAGGATATCTTACATGAAATCGGCACGTCCTGAACCGGTTAGAACCGGTTTCGGACCGGCGAGAACTGGTCAGAACTGGTTAGAACCGGTTGGAACCGGTTTTAGCCGGTTCTAACCGGTCTCACCCGGTTCAAACCGGTTTAAATCCTTCCAGAAAAGAATTGTTGCATGAAATCGACATGTCCTGAACCGGTTAGAACCGGTTTGGAACCGGCCAGAGTTGGTCAAATCTGGTCAGAACCTTATGGAACCGGTTTGACCTGTTTCTATCCGATTTGAACCGGTTTGAACCGGTTAAAACCTAGCATAAATCGGTCCTCAAAGGACTTTTTGCATGCAACTGGATAGAACTGGTCGGAACCGGATGGAACCGGTTTGAACCGGTTCTGACCGGTATGACCCGGCTTAAACCGGTTAAAACCCTTCAAGAAAGGACTTGTCACATGAAATCGGCATGTCCTAAAACGGTTAGAACCGGTTTCGAACCGGTCAGAACTGATCAGAACAGTTTGAACCGGATGGATCCGGATTGAACTGGTTCTAACCGGATGGATCCGGTTTGAGCTGGTTCTAACGGGTTTGAACCGGTTTCAACCGGTTAAAAGCTAGTATGAATCGATCCACAAAGAACTTTTTACATGCAATCGGCATTGAAAAGACCGGGCAGAACCGGTTTGGAACCGGCCCCAACTGGTTAGAAGTGGTTGCAACCGGATGGAACCGTTTTGAACCGGTTCTAACAGGTTTCACCCGGTTTAAAGCGGTTTAAATCCTTCCATAAAATACTTGTTCCTTGAAATCTACATGTCCTAAACCGGTTAGAACCGCTTTGGAAGCGGTCAGAGTTGGTCAGATCTGTTTAGAACCGGATGGAACCGATTTAAACCGGTTCACACCCTTCCAGATAGGACTTGTTACATGAAATAAGCATGTCCAAAACAGGTTAGAACCGGTTTGGAACCGGCCCCAACTGCGTAGATCTGGTTGAAACCGGATTGAACCGGTTTTAACCGGTTTTAATCGCTTTGACCCGGTTTAAACCGGTTTAAATCCTTCCGGAAAGGAATTCTTGCATGAAATCGACATCTCCTAAACCGGTTAGAACCTGTTTGGAACCGGTAAGTGTTGGACAGATCTGGTCAGAACCGGATGGAACCGGTTTGAACTGGCTCTAACCGGTGTGAACCGATTTAAACCAGTTAAAACCTGGTATAAATCGGTCCACAAAGGACTTTTTATTTGCAATCGGCATGCCCCAAACCGTGGAGAACTGGTTTGGAACTGGCCCCCGCTGGTTAGAACAGGTTGGAACCGGTTGGAACCGGTTCTAACCGGTTTGACCCGGTTTGAAGCAGTTCAAATCCTTCCAAAACTGACTTGTTACATCAGATCAAAATGTCCTAAACCGGTTAGAACCGGTTTGGAATCGGTCAGAGTTTGACAGATCTGATTAGAACCAGATGGAACCGCTTTGAACTGGTTTTAACCGGCTTGAACCGGTTTAAACCGGTTAAGACCTAATATAACTCGGTCAACAAAGGACTTTTTACATCAAATCGGCATGGCCCAAGCCGGTTAGAACCGTCTGGAACCGGCCCGAACTAGTCAGACCTGGTTGGAACCGGATGGAACCGGTTTGAACTAGTTCTAACCGTTTTGAATCGGTCAAAACCGGTCGAAACCTAATATAAATCGGTCCACAAAGAACTTTTTACCTGCAATCGGCATGACCCAAACCGGTAAGAATCGGTTTGGAACTGCCCCCAACGTGTTAGAACTGGCTGGAACCGGATGGAACCGGTATCATCCGGTTCTACCCGGTTTGACCCCGTTGAAACCGGTTTAAATCCATCCAGAAAGGACTTGTTGCATGAAATCGACTTCTCCTTAACCGGTTAGAACCGGTTTGGAACCGGTCAGAGTTGCTCAGATATGGCTAGAACCGGATGGAACCGGTTTGAACTGGTTTTAACCGGTTTGAACCGGTTTAAACCGGTTAAAACCTAGTATAAATCGGTCCACAAAGGACTTCTTGCAAGCAATCGCCATTGCCCAAACCGGTTAGATCCTGTTTAGGACCGGCCCCAACTGTTAGCAACTGGTTGGAACCGGATGGAACCGATTTCAACTAGTTCTATCCGTTTTGAACCGGTCTAAACCGGTTAAAACCTAGTATAAATCGGTCCACAAAGGAATTTTTACATTCAATGGGCATGGCCCAAACCGGTAATAACCTGTTTGGAACCGGACCCAACTTGTCAGAACTATTTGGAATCGGATGGAACCGGTTTGAACCGGTTTTAACTGGTTTGACCCGGATTAAACCGGTTTAATTCCTTCCAGAAAGGAATTGTTGCATGAAATCGTCATGTCCTAAACCGGTTAGAACCGGTTAGGAACCGGTCAGGACTGGACAGAACTGGTTTGAGCTGGTCCTAACCGGTTTAATCCGGTTTAAACCGCTTAAAACCTAGTATAAATCGGTCCACAAAGGACTTTTTACATGCAATCGGCATGTACCAAACCGGTTACAACCGGTTTGGAACCGACCCCAACTGCTTAGAACTGGCAAGAACCGGATGGAACCGGTTTGAACCGGTTCTAACCGGTTTGACCCGGATAAAACCAATTTAAATCCTTCCGGAAAGGAATTGTTGCATGAAATCGACATGTCCTAAACCGGTTAGAACCGGGTTGGAACCGGCCAGAGTTGATCAGATCTGGTTAGAACCGGATGGAACCGGTTTCAACAGGTTCTATCCGGTTTGAACCAGTCTGAACCGGTGAAAACCTAATATAAATCGGTCCACAAAGAACTTCTTACTTGCTATCGGCATGGCCCAAACCGGTTAAAACCGGTTCCGAACTTGCCCCAACTGGATGGAACTGGCTGGCACCGGATGGAACCGGTTTGAACTGGTTCAAACCGGTTTCACCCGGTTTAATCCGGTTAAAGCCCTTCCAGAAAGAACTTGTTCCATGCAATCGGCATGTCCTAAACCGGTTCAAACCGGTTTGGATCCGGTCAGAACTGGTCAGAACAGTTAGAACCGGATGGATCCGGTTTGAACTCGTTCTAAACGGTTTGAGCTGGTTTAACGCGGTTAAAACCTATTATAAATCGATCCACAAAGGACTTTTTACATGCAATCG
This sequence comes from Megalonaias nervosa, assembly GCA_016617855.1. Classification (NCBI taxonomy): domain Eukaryota; kingdom Metazoa; phylum Mollusca; class Bivalvia; order Unionida; family Unionidae; genus Megalonaias; species Megalonaias nervosa. Next base: position 9,485 of record JAECUM010054982.1, read on the forward strand.
GCGTTACCCAAACCGGGTACAACTGGTTTGGAACCGGCCCCAACTGGTTAGAAATCGTTGGAACCGGATGCAAATAGTGTGAAGTGGTTCTTACCGGTTTGACCCGGTTTAAAGTGGTTTCAATCCTTCCAGAAAGGCCTTCTTACATGAAATCGACATGTTCCAAACCGGTTAGAACCGGTTTCGAACCGGTCAGAGTTGATCAGATCTGGTTAGAACCGGATGGAACCGGTGTCAACATTTTCCTACCGGTTTGAACCGGTTATAACAATTGAAAACATAATATAAATCGGTCCACAAAGGACTTTTTACAAGCAATCGGCATGGACCAAACCGGTTAGAACCGTTTTGGAACCGGCCCCAACTCCTTAGAACTGGTTGGAACTGGATCGAACCGGTTTCAAAAGGTTCTAACAGGTTAGACCCGGTTTGAACCGGTTTTAATCATTCCAGAAAGGACTTGTTACATGAAATCGGCAAGTCCTAAACCGGTAAGAATCGGTTCGGAAACGGTCAGAACTGGTCAGAACTGGTTAAAACCGTATGGAACCGGTTTCAACTGGTTCTAACCGTTTTGACCGAGTTTAAAGCGGTTTAAATACTTCCAGAAAGGACCTGTTACATGAAATCGACATGTCCTAAAGCGGTTAGAACCCGTTCAGAATCGGTCAGAGCTCGTATGAACTGGTTAAAACCGGATGGAACCGGTTTGAACTGCTTATAAACGGTTTGAACCGGTTTAAACCGGTAGAGACCTAGTGTAAAATTCCACAAAGGACGTTTAACATGCAATCGGCATGCCCCAAACCGGTTAGAGCCGGTTTAGAACCGACTCCCACTGGTTAGAACTGGTTGGAACCGGATGGAACCGGTTTGAACCGGTTCTAACCGATATGACCCGGTTTAAACCGGTTAATAATCCTCCCAGAGAGTACTTTTCACACGAAACAGGCATTTCCTAAACCGGTAAGAATCGGTTCCGAAACGGTCAGAACTGGTCAGAACTGGTTAGAACCGGATGGAACCGGATTCAACTAGTTCTAATCGTTTTCTCCCGGTTTAAATCGGTTAAAACCCTTCCGGAAGGACTTGTTAGATGAAATCGGTATGACCTAAACCAGTTAGAACCGGTTTGGAACCGGTCAGAACTGGTCAGGACATTTAGAGCGGGATGGATCCGGTTTGAACTGGTTCTAACCGGTTTGAACCGGTTTAAACCGGTTAAAACCTAGTATAAATCGATCCACAAAGGACTTTTTACATGCAATCGGCATTGAACAGACCGAGTAGAATCGGTTTGGAACCGGCCCCAACTGGTAAGAACTGGTTGTAACCGGATGGAACCGTATTGACCCGGTTTGACGCGGTTTGAAGCGGTTTAAATCCTTCCTTAACGGACTTGTTACATGAAATCGACACGTCCTAAAACGCTTAGAACCGGTATTGAACCGGTCAGAGTTGGCAGGATCTAGATAGACCCGGATGGAACCGGATTGAACTCGTTCTAACCGGTTTACACCGGTTTACACCGGTAAAAACATAGTAGACATAGTTACACAAAGGACGTTTTACATGCAATCGGCATGGCCAAACTGGTTAGAACCGGATTGAAACCAGCCCCAACTGGTTAGAACTGGTTGGAACCGGACCGATCCGGTTTGAACAGGTTCTAACCGGTATGACCCGGTTTAAACGGGTTCAAACCCTTCCAGGACTGACTTGTTACATGAAATCGGCATGTCCTAAACCGGTTCGAACCTATTTATAACCGTTTAGAACTGGTCAGAACTGGTGAGAACCGGATGGATCGGATTTGAAATGGTTCTAACCGCTTTGAACCGGTTTAAACCAGTTAAAACCTAGCATAAATCGGTCCACAAAGGAATTTTCACATGCGATCGGCATGGCCCAAACCGGTTACAACCTGTTTGGAACCGGACTCAACTGGATACAACTGGTTGGAACCGGATGGAACCGGTTTTAAACCGGTTAAAACCTAGTATAAATCGATCAACAAAGGACTTTTAACATGCAATCGGCATTACCCAAACCGAGTAGAACCGGTTTCTTACCGGCCCCAAACTGGTTAGAACTGGTTAGAACCGGATGGAACCCTTTTGAACTGGTTCTAACCGGTGTGACCCGGTTTAAAGCGGTTTAATTCCTTCCAGAAAGAACTTATTACATGAAATCGACATGTCCTAAACCGGATAAAACCGGTTTGGAATCGGTCAGAGTTGGAAGGATCTGGTTAGAAGCGGATGGAACTGGTTTGAACTGGTTCTAACCTGTTTGAACCGGTTTAAACCGGTAAAAATCTAGAATAAATAGTTCTACAAAGGACGTTTTACATGCAATCGGCATGGCCCAAACCGGTTACAACCGGTTTGGAACCGGCCCCAACTGGATAGAACTTGTTGGAACCGGATGAAACCGGTTTGAACCGGTTCTAACCGGTTTGACCTGGTTTAAACCGATTAATACCCTTCCAGAAAGGACTTGTTATATGAAATCGGCATGTCCTAAACCGGGTAGAACCGGTTTGGAACCGGTCAGAACTGCTCAGAACAGTCAGGACCGGATGGTTCCGGTTTGAACTGGTTCTATCTGGTTTGAACAGGTTTAAACCTTTTAAGACCTAGCATAAATCGGTCCGCAAATGACTTTTTACATGCAATCGGTAAGGCCCGAACAAGTTAGAAGCGGTTTGGAACCGGCCCCAGCTGGTTAGAACTGGTTCTAACCGGATGGAACCTTTACAACCGGTTCTAACCGGTTTCACCCGATTCAAAGCGGTTTAAATCCTTCCAGAAAGGACTTGTTACATGAAATATACATGTCCTAAACCGGTTACAACCGGTTTGGAGCCGTTCAGAGTTTGTAGGATCTGGTAAGAACCGCATGGATCCGATTTGAACTGGATCTCATCGTTTTCAACCGGTTTACGCCGGTTAAAACCTGTTATAAATAGTTCCACAAAGGACGTTTTACATGCAATCAGCATAGCTCAAACTGGTTACAACCGGTTTGGAACCGGCCCCAACTGGTTAGAACTAGTTGGAACCGGATGAAACCGTTTTGAGCCGGTTTGACCCGGTCTAAAGCGGTTTAAATCCTTCCAGCACGGACGTGTTACATGAAATCGACATGTCCTAAACCGGTCAGCACCGGTTTGGAACCTGTCAGAGATGGTAGAATCTGGTTGGAACCGGATGGAACCGGACTGAGCTCGTTCTAACCGGTTTAAACCGGTTTAAACCGGTAAAAACCTTGTATAAATCGGTGCACAAAGGAATTTTTAAATGCAATCGGCATGGCCCAAACCGGTTCAACCGGTTCTGATCCGGCCCCAACTGGATAGATCTGGTTGGAACCGGATGGAACCGGTTTGAAATGGTTCTAACCGGTTTGAACCGGTTTTAACCGAATAAAACCTAGTAATCATCGGTCCACAAAGGACTTTTTTCATGCAAACGGCATGGCCTGAACCGGTCAGAACCGGTTTTCAACCGGTCCAACTCGTTAGAACTTTTTGGAACCGGGTGGAACCGGTCTGCACCGGTTCTAACCGGTTTGACCCGGTTTAAAGAGGTATAAATCCTTCCAGAAAGGACTTGTTACATGACATCGGCATGTCCTACACCGCTTAGAACCGGTTTGGAACCGGCCAGAACTGGTCAGAACAGATAGAACCGGATAGATCCGGTTTCAACTGGTTCTAACCGGTTTGAACCGGTTTAAAACGGATAAAACATACTATAAATCGGTCCACAAAGGACTTTTTACATCCAACCGGCATGGCCGAAACCGGTTACAGCCGGTTTTGAACTGGCCCCAACTAGCTAGAACTGGTTGGAACCGGCTTGAATCGGTTCTAACCGGTTTGACCCGGATGAAACCGATTTAAATCCTTCCAGAGAGGAATTGTTGCATGAAATCGAGATGTCCTAAACCGGTTATAACCGGTTCCGCACCGGTCAGAGTTGGTCAGATCTGGTTAGAACCGGATGGAACCGGTTTCAACTAGTTCTAACCGGATTTAACCAGTTTAAACCGGTTAAAACTTTGTATGAATCGGTCCACAAATAACTTTTTGCATGCAATATGCATGGCCCAAACCGGGTACAACTGGTTTGGAATTTCCCCCAATTGGTAAGATCTGGTTGGATCCGGATGGAACTGTTTTGAACCGCTTCTAACCGGTTTCACCCGGTTTAAACCGGTTAAAACCCTTCCAGAAAGGTTTCCTTACATGAAATCGACATCTCCTAAACCGGTTAGAACCGGTCTCGAACCGGCCAGAACTGGACAGAACTGGTTAGAACCGGGTGGGAACGGTTAGAACTGGTTCTTACCGGTTTGAACTGGTTAAAACCTAGTATAAATCTGTCCACAAAGGACCTTTTACATGCAACCGGCATGGCACAAACCGGTTAGAACCGGTTTGGAACTGGCCCCAACTGCTAAGAACTGTTTGGAACCGGATGGAACCGGTTTCAACTGGTTCTAACCCGTATGACCCGGATTAAACCATTTCAAACCTTTCCGGAGTGGACTTCTTACATGAAATCGGCATGTCCTAAACCGGTTATAGCCGGTTTCGAAACGGCCAGACCTTCTCAGAACCGGTTAGAACCGGATGAATCCGGCTTGAACTGGTTCTATCCGGTTTGAAGCGGTTTAAACCGGTTCAAACCTACTCTAAATTGGTCCACAAAGGACTTTTCACATGCAATCGGCATCGCACACACCGTTAAAACCGGTTTGGAACGGGCCCCACCTTGTTAAAACTGGATGGAACCGTATGGAACCCGTTTGAACCAGTTCTATCCGGTTTGACCCGGATGAAACCGGTTTAAATTCTTCGAGAAAGGAATTGTTGCATGAAATCGACATGTCCTAAACCGGTTACAACCGTTTTGGACCCGGTCAGAGCTGGACAGATCTGGTTTAAACCGGATGGATCCGGTTTGACTGATTCTAACCGCTTTGAACCGATTTAAACCGGTCAAAATCTAGTATGAATCGGTCCACACACGACTTTTTACATGCAATCGGCATGGCCCAAAAAGGTTACAACCGCTTTGGAACAGGCCCCAACCGGTTAGAACTGGTTGGAACCGGATGGAACCGGGATGAACCGGCTCTAACCGGTCTGACCCGGTTTAACCGGTTCAAACCCTTACAGCAAGGACTTCTTACGTGAAATCGGCATGTCCTAAACCGGTTAGGACAGGTTTCGAACCGGCCAGAACTGGTTAGAACAGTTAGAACCGGATGGATCCGGTTTGAACTCTTTCTAACCGGTTTGAACCGGTTTGAACTGGTTAAAACTTAGTATAGATCGATTGACAAGGAACCTTTTACATGCAATCGGCATTGAACAGACAGGGTAAGACCGGTTTAGAACCGGCCCCAACTGGTTAGAACTGCTTGTAACCGGATGGAACCGTTTTCAAACGGTTCTAACCGAACTGACCCTGTTCAAAGCGGTTTAAATCCTTGCAGAAAAAAATTGTTACATCATATCGACATGTCCCAAACCGGTTGGAACCGGTTTAGAACCGGACAGAGTTGGTCAGATCTGGTTACAACCGGATGGAACCGGTTTGTACTGGTTCTACCTAGTTTGAAACGGTTTAAACCGGTAAAAACCTAGCTTAAATAGTTCAGCAAAGAACGTTTTACATGCAATCGGCATGGCCCAAACCGGTTGGAACCGGATTGGAACCGGCCCCAACTGGTTAGAACTGTTTGGAACCGGATCAACCGGTTTGACCCGGTTCTAACCGGTATGACCCGGATTAAACCGGTTAAAACCCTTCCAGAAAGGAATTGTTACATGAAATCGGCATGTGATAAACCGGTTGGAACCAGCCTGTAACCGGACAGAACTGGTCAGAACAGTTAGTACCGGATGGATCCGGTTTAAACAGGTTCTAACCGGTTTGAACCGGTTTAAACCGGTTAAAACCTAGTATAAATCGGTCCACAAAGTAATTTTTACATGCAATCGGCATGGCCCAAACTTGTTAGACCCGGTTTGGAACCGGTCCCAACTGGTTAGAACTTCTTGGAACCAGATGGAACCGGTTAGAACCGATGGAAGGACTTGTTTCGACAAATCGGCATGTCCTAAACCGGTTTGGAACCGGTCAGAATTGGTAAGAACTGGTTAGAACCGGATGGATCCGGTTTGAACTGGTTCTAACCGGTATCAACCGGTTTAAATCGGTTAAAACCTTGTATAAATCAGTCCACAAAGGACTTTTTACATGCAATCGGCATGGCCCAAACCGGTTACAACCGGTTAGGATCCGGCCCCAACCGGTTTGGAACCGGCCATAACTGGTTAGAACTGTTTAGAACCGGATGGAACTGGTTTGGGCCGGTTCTAACCGGTATGACCCGGATTAAACCGGTTAAAACCCTTATAGAAAGGAATTGTTACATGAAATCGGCATGTGATAAACCGGTTGGAACCGGCCTGTAACCGGTCAGAACTGGTCAGAAGAGTTAGAACCGGATGGATACGGTTTGAACAGGTTCTAACCGGTTTGAACCGGTTTAAACCGGTTAAAACCTAGTATAAATCGGTCCACAAAGTAATTTTTACATGCAATCGGCATGGCCCAAACTTGTTCGACCCGGTTTGGAACCGGTCCCAACTGGTTAGAACTTCTGGGAACCGGATGGTACCGGCTTGAACCGATCCTAACCGGTTTGACCCGGTTTAAACTGGATAAAACTATTCCAGAAAGGACTTCATACATGAAATCGACACATCCTAAATCGGTTAGAACCGGTTTGGAACCAGTCAGAGCTGGTCAGATCTGGTCAGAACCGGTTTCAACTGGTTCTAACCGGTTTGAACCGGTTTAAACCGGTTAAAATCTAGTATAAATCGGTCCACAAATTACTTTTTAAATGCACTCGACATGGCCCAAACCGGGTTGAACTGCTCTGGAACCGGCCCCAAATGCTTAGGACTGGTTGGAACCGGATGGAACCGGTCTGAACCGGTTCTAACCGGTTTGACCCTATTTAACCCGGTTAAAACCCTTCCAGAAAGGACTTCTTACATGAGATCGGCATGTCCTAAACAGGTTAGAACCGGTTTCGATTCGGACAGAACTGGTTAGAACCGGGTGGAACCGGTTAGATCTGGTTCTAACCAGTTTGAACCGGATTAAACCGGTTAAAACCTAGTATAAATCGGTCCACAACGTACTTTTTACATGCAATCGGCATGGCCCAAACCGGTTAGAATTGGTTTGGAACCGGCCCCAACTGACTAGAATTGGTTGGAACTGGATGGGACCGGTTTGAAGGACTTGTTACAAGAAATCGGCATCTCCTAAACCGGTTAGAATCGGTTTGAACCGGTCAGAACTGGTCAGAACTGGTTAGAACCGGATGGATCCGGTTTGAACTGGTTCAAACCGGTTAAAACCTTGTACAAATCGGAACACAAAATACTTTTTACATCCAATCGGCATGGCCCAAACCGGTTAGAACCGGTTTTGAACCGGCCCCAACTGGGCCGACCTGGTTGGAACCGGATGGAACCGGTTTGAACCGGTTCTAACCGGTTTGACCCGTTTAAACCAGTTTAAATTCATCCGGAAAGGAATTGTTGCATGAAATCGACACGTCCTAAACTGGTTAGAACCGGTTTCGAACCGGTCAGAGTTGGTCAGATCTGGTTAGAACCGGATGGAACCGGATCATACAGGTTGAAACCTAGAATAAATCGGTCCACAAAGGACTTTTTACATACAATCGGCATGGCCCAAACCGGGTAGAACTGGTTTGGAACCACCCCAACTGTTTAGAACTGGTTGGAACCGGATGGAACCGGTTCCAACCGGTTCTAACCGGTATGACGCGGCTTAAACCGTTTCAAACCTATCCAGAAAGGACATGTTACATGAAATCGCCATGTCCTAAACCGGTGAGAACTTGTTTGGAACCGGTCAGAACTGGTCAGAGCTCGATACAACCGCATGGAACCGGTTTCAACTGGTTCTAACCGGTTTGAACGGTTTTAACCGGTTAAAACCTAGTTTAAATCGGTCCACAAAGGAGTTTTCGCGTGTAATCCGCATGGTCCAAACCGGTTAGAACCGGTTTGGAACTGACCCAACTGGTCAGAACTGGTTGGAACCGGTTTAAAGCAGTTTAAATCCTTCCAGAACGGACTTGATACATGAAATCGACATATCCTCAAACGGTTAGAACCGGTTTACAACCGGTCAGAACTGGTTGCAACTGATGGAATCCGTTTGATCCGGTTCTAAACGGTTTGAACCGGTTTAAACCGGTTAAAACGTAGTATAAATCGATCCACAAGGGACTTTTCACATGCAATCGGCATAGCCCCAACCGATCAGAACCGTTTCGGAACCAGCCCAAACTGGTTAGAACTGGTTGGAACCGGATGGAACCGGATTGAACCGGTTCAGACCGGTATCACCCGGTTTACACCGGTTGAAACCCTTCCAGGATCGACTTGTTACATGAAATCGGATAGAACTGGTTCGGAACCACCCCCAACTAGTTAGAACTGGTTCGAACCGGATGGAACCGTTTTCAACCCGTTCGAACCGGTTTGACCCAGATTAAAGACTTTTAAACCCTTCCATAAAGGATTTGTTTCATGAACTCGTCATGTCGTAAACCGGTTAGAACCGGTTTGGAACCGGTCAGAGTTGGTCACATCTGGTTAGAACCGGATGGGACCGGTTTGAACTGGTTCTAACCCGTTAAAATCTAGTTTAAATCGGTCCACAAAGGAATTTTTACATGCAATCGGCATGGACCAAACCTGTGAGAATCAGTTTGAAAAGGGCCCCAACTAGTTAGTACTTAATGGAACCGGATTGAACCGGTTTGGACCGGTTCTAACCGGTTTCACCCGGTTTAACCGGTTAAAACCCCTCAACAAAGGACTCTTTACCTGAAATAGGCATGTCCTGAACTGGTCAGAACTGGTCAGGACTAGTTAGAACCGGATCGAACCGGTTTGAACTGTTTCTAACCGGTTTGAACCGGTTTAAACCGGTTAAAACCTAATCAAAATCGGTCTACAAAGGTCTTTTTGTATGCAATCGGCATGGCTCAAACCGGCTAGAACCAGATTGGAACCGGCCCCAGCTGGTAAGAACTGGTTGGAACCGGATGGAGCCGGTTTGAACCGGTTCTCACCGGTATCACCCAGTTTAAACCGGTTCAAACCCTTCCAGAAAGGACTTGTTACATGAAATCGGCATGTCCTAAACCGGTCAGAATCGCGTTGGAAACGGTCAGAACTGGTCAGAACTAATTAGAACCGGATGGAACCGGTTTGATCTAGTTCTAACCGGTTTGAACCGGTTTAAACCGGATAAAACCTAATAGAAATCGGTCCACAAAAGACTTTTTACATGCAATCGGCACGGCCCAAACTTGTTAGAACCGGTTTTAAACCGGCCCCAACTAGTAACAACTGGTTGGAATCGGATGGATCCGGTTTGATCCGGTTCTAAAGGGTTTGACCCGGTTTCAACCGGTTAAAACCCTTTCAGAAAAGGATTGTTACATGAAACCAACATGTCCTCAACCGGTTACGACAGGTTTGAAATCGGACAGAACTGGTCAGAACTGGTTGGAACCGGATGGATCCGGTTTCACCTGGTTCTAACCGGTTTGAACCGGTTCAAACCGGTTAAAACCTAGTATAAATCAGTACACAAAGTAGTTTTTACATACAATCGGCATTGCCCAAACCGGTTAAAAGCGGTTTGGAACCGGCCCCAACTGGATAGAACTGGATGGAACCGGATGGAACCGGTTTGAACGGGTTGTAACCGGTATGACCCGGTTTAAACCGGATTAAATCCTTCCTCAAAAGAATTTTTGCATCAAATCGACATGTCCTAAACCGGTTAGAACCGGTTTGGAACCGGTCAGATTTGGTCAGATCTGGTTCGAACCGGATGGAACCGGTTTGATCTGGTTCTGACCGGTTTGAATCGGTTTAAACCGGTTAAAACCTAGTATAAATCGGTCCACTAAGGACATTTTACATGCAATCGGCATGGTCCAAACCGAATAGAACTGGTTTGTAACCCACTCCAACTGGTGAGAACTGGTTGGAACCGGATGTTACCGGTTTGATCCGGTTCTAACAGGTTTGACCCGGTTTAAACCGGTTAAAACCCTTTCAGAATGTCTTGTTACATGAAACCGACATGTTCTAAACCGGTTAGAACCGCTTTGGAACCGGTCAGAACTTGTTAGAACTGGTCAGAACCGGATGGAACGGATTTGAACTGGTTCTGACCGGTTTGAACCGGTTTAAACCAGTTTAAACCTAATATAAATGGTTTGACAAAGGACTTTTTACATGCAATCGGCATGACACAAACCGGGCACAACTGGTTTGGATCCGGACCCAACTGTTTAGAACTGCTTGGAACCGAATGGATCAGGTTTGAACCGGTTATAACCGGTTTGACCCGGTTTAAACCGGTTTAAATCGATCCAGAAAGGACTTGTTACATGAAATAGATATGTCCTAAATCGTTTAGATCCGCTTTGAAACCGGTCAGAGTTGTTCAGATCTGGTTAGAACCGGATGGAAACGGTTTGAACTGGTTCTTACCGGTTTGGACCGGTTTGAACCGGTTGAAACCTTGTTTAAATCGGTCCACAA
>JAECUM010054983.1:0-19317 GCA_016617855.1 Megalonaias nervosa
AACTGGCATGCAGAGAGGGTCAAAATAATTTTACTTTAATGCAAGACCTATGATTATTAAAGAGTGATTTTGCATCGTATAGTCGAAGTTTTTTTACGACGCGGGAGACTGTTGTTTACATATGATTTTGATCAAACTCAATAAATAGACTCACATCAGGATTGTTTACTAGGATGATTAAGAGAGAGATCCATGAGTTGACCATTCATCTGATTGGCTTAGCTTGGGTTTCTTGTTCACAGTAGCCAGCAACTCAGTCCCAGATTTCTTCTCTGTATTTGTTTTGCTGTACCGTGGAATGAGTTTTGCAACTCTGTCCAGTGGTTACTTTTTAAGATCAAAATTTCAATGGAAACATGGTTGTATCTACCTACATTTACTTGAACAACAGCTAATTATGCCAGCCCACAATGTCCACCATCTTGCTTCTGTGGAACTGAGTATAAATCTCAGTTACACTTTCATTGAACCAGTCAGTATCATGTGGACGTCACTAAAATGCCAGAACAGTGAACAAAGTTACACATGTTCTTGGACAGAAAACACCAGAACAATGACCAGTGTTACCGGTGTTCTTGGTCAGCAAATGCACTTGTTTGATGAGTTAAACTTGTATTTCAAAGAAATTATCTATAAGAAATATGCCTTCACTTAACTATAGTCTTGTTTCCTTTCAGGGACACCAGCAACAGGTGTAAAGTTTTTGCATATAGTAAAGATGGATCATTATTTGCATGGTGCAATGGAGAATTGTAAGTGTCCACAACTAGATCTTTCACTTCTCTTTATGGGGTCAGGCCTGCATTTGAGATGCAGGGAAATAGGTATCACATTTCTGCTATTAATAGTGGCAGTAGTGTCCAACTGTGGATTTTATTAATCAACAATACACAGAAATTGAAATTAATTGCACTTCATTTGCATTCATTTCTTTACATTTTCTAGGAAGTCAGCATTTGAGTCATGATATATGATACGATTTTACTGCAGTATTATATCATAATGTGACCGAAGAACAGGAAGGGTCACCAGGATTCACTTACTTGCATGTGAATTTTTTGTTTTGATGGCATGAAAACTTCATTTCAGGAGCCCAGTGGATGCATAGAGTTCAGTTCAGTGCCTGACCTAATTTGCGTAAAGTCACTAGTAGTAATGATTTTCACATGGTTGAGTGAGACCCTGTAAAAAGTGTAGTTGTAAAGAATAAACAACAGTTGACAGTCTCTCAGTCCCTCTGTTCATCACCTCTTAATCACTTGTTGACACCAACTGCAACTCCTGATTGATCCTAACAAACCGGATAGACCCAGATCTGCTGGCATTGTGCATTTATAGATCTAGATCTGTCAACTTTGCAGTTGGACTGGATTTATAAGGGTGTGATGTGTGATTTAGATTTTTAACATAGCTTTAACAATTTTCCAAGGGATTTATAAGGGAGTATATAGGATATACAAGTGATGAGTAAGTACACTTCCCATTGATGTGTGAATAAAAAAAGCATTATAATTGAGAGAGTTACAACCATATCATATGCATATTTGTTTATGTCATTATAGAGTAACTAACTCTCTTATCCCATGGCACTGGTTTTAAATACTTACTTTTTTTTATTATTATTTAGTTGGCAAACATTGGATAATATATAGTATTGATTGATTAATACATGTTCTAATGATTTTACATATGCTACTACCTGAAATTGTGTATACATTTTAAAAACTTCTAAAATTTTAATGTTTTATATTTATCTTTTTTGTAAATAATGTTTTTATTTATTTGGATGGGTTTATCATCCTAAATTAATTAGCAATTTTTACATTTGTCTAACTTAACCTTTAGCCTGGAAGTGAAAATTAAATGTTATTCAGGTCTCGGTTTTGTGGTTGTCTGTTTCAGTTCTGCAGGAAACTGCTGTGTATACGAAAGAGACAGTATTCTAAGTGTTTCTTTGGTTTGGAAAAGTTGAATGTGAGAGAGAAATTTGTGCAGTTATGGGCTTGGTGTAGAGATTCACATAGGAAGAATTCAAGGGCAATGTCTGGATCACAGTTTAACATTCATACAACATGAATTGACTCAGGATAATTTGCACTGTAGGCCCACAAAAACCATTGAGAAACATGCTGCTGTCTGTAAAGTTGTTCATAATGTTGTAAATAAAAATTAATTTTATTACATAATATTATCATTCTGTATGAATGCCATTATAACACTGTTATGCTCTGTGATGATGAAATAATTACGACTTGTATTAAGTACAACTTTTCATTTCACTGACTTTTTGAGCATTTGAGTGCTTGTTACATGTGCATGTTCTTTTCTGATCTGTAATATTATGGCAGACTCTAATTAGTATTTTTTTTTTACCAAACTCTGCTTGCCATTTATGTTCTATTCAACATTCCATTCATGTTTGCATTTCATCTATGATCTCATTTTTAGCTCTACTGATCATAAACACTTGACACTGATGTGACTTTTTACATTACTTTTTTTAAAACCATTAATTTCTAATTGAATTTTTTTTTGTTCTTTGTTTTTGTTTCAGTGTTAACATTGTTAGTACCCAGACGTTCAAACCTGTTCATCAGTTAAATCTGCCCAGAACAGCATGTATGGAGTTCTCTCCCCTGGGAAATCTTCTGATGACATGGGAGCCTTATCAGGGTATATTTTATTTAAAATCTGTGAAATCATGTTAATCTCATCAAATGAGAACTTCGTCTTCTTCATGCCGAAAAAAGGAGACAAATGAAAATTTCATATTTGTAAAAATAAAGTTCGTTTATTTGAGAGCCAAGCTTATTTAACATTATTTACTGAAGCAGTATTCATCAGTAGATTGACAAGACTTAATTGTTTGGTTCATTTTAGTGTCTTTCATGGAGGCAAGTCTCAAATGTTTAATTTATTTTTAATTATTATTTTATATTCACAGATTTAAGTTTTTTGTCCCCATGCTGTAGGAATGGATTTTGTATTATTTAAGCTTGCTTTTAAGTTGCATTCAACAGCAAACTGCATAGACCCAGATTTTTCATTACATAATGCACTGGCATATCTTGGTTTTTGCAGTTTCTTAGGAGTAATCAGTAAAACAAACAATATAGACCCGATCTGACAGCACATTATGCACCAGCACTTTAGGGTCAATGTTGTTTGCAGTTGGAATGGACTTTTAAGTGAATATGTATGGTGATAGAGTCATAGCTTATTACATCTTTTATCAGTTTGTAAAGGCAAGGACAGTTAACATTTGTCATATTATTTCCTCCTACATTTATAATTGCTGTAAAATGAAGCGGCAACGAGAATCAAATAATATATTAATGTGGTGCACCTATTAACCTCCGCCCCCCCCCCCCCCGAATTTACCAATGACAAGCAGACACTTACTGGAGTTTAGAGATGGAAAGCTTTCGAATATTTGTTGGTTTCAAAATTCAACACATCATCATTTGTTTCAGCATAGCAATCAATTACCTAACTTCAGTTCATACCAAGAGGCACTGTAATGCATCCAGTTCTTCTTACTATTTTGTGTTCAATAGCTGCCTGGTGATTTCACTTTGATAATTACTTGTTATAATTATTATTGGTAGTTATCAAGATGATAAAAGCTAACAGCTGAAAATACATGATTGTTCAGCTCAACTGTGCGTGACATCTGGTCATGATAATGTAAAAGTGGTAGGTTAGCCATTGTAGTGTCTCTTAGATTTTGATATGTATTTGAAAGGGTGCCAGACTAAAACAAGTTGATAACGTGAAAAGTTCACTTACTTTGTAAACACACAGCATTTTCATGTAAGACCTAGTAATTGGTTTGACTTATAGTTGCTAGTGAAGGAATAAAGTGTTGCAAACAATGAAAAATGTTATCAGACATTCTTAGTTTAAAAAGGAAAAGTGAAAGCTATGTAACTAAACAAAAAGAGGGAATGTCCTTTGATGACTGCTGAGAAATTTGACATCATAAAGATTCAAATAAACATCAGCAGTGAGAAATTGGAAGTGACAGAATGATATTCACAGCCAGATATTTGTACCATGATTTTTTTTAACCGAAATTGTCACTGTAAGAGATTGTGGAAACCAGTCAGCCTTTGACAACAAGATTAATACATGCCAATTCCTTTGTGGAAACCAGTCATTTGACACAAAGATTAATACATGCTTATTCCTTTGTGGAAACCAGTCAGCCTTTGACAACAAGATTAATACATACCGATTCCTTGCAATTCACCAAGTACTTTAGTCACAGTCCTATTCAAGGTTTGTGGAAATAAGTAAACCTGAAGCAAAAATGCAGCCTGAAAGTATTTGGCGGCTATCCCGGTTATGATGTATACTAACTGTGCTGTTGTGCAAGTGGAGGCAAGAAATTCACCAGCACAATCACTACCACCACCAAATAAAAAAATATGTAGGAATCATGATGCTATGCTGTTTAGATATTTTAAAAATAATATTTTTCAATACTCACCTCTGTTTCAGTTGACACAGATGCTAAGCAGGGCATTCCAAACTTGGGCTTTTGGGATGTAAAGACAGGGCAGTGTGTAAAAACTCTAATCCAAAAGAAGCAAACCTCCTGGTAAAGTGTTACAAAGTTACAGTTTGGAAAACAAATGGACATAACAATTCAACAGATTAACACAGTTTGAAATGTCTGTCTTTCATCTTCACATACATGTATGTTGCTTTGTTCCTCAGTTGAATACACCACTCCCTCATTGTAGCACACCTTGATGACTTGTGTACCTGTTCATACAATGAAGACAGGTGTGGATCCTGATTATTTTCTTATATAAAAGGCAAGAAATAAATGTTAGTTTGCTTCACATTTAAACATCATGATCAGAATAGAAGCTTGTTTTATCATTGAAAATGGTAATTAATGCACATTAATTTGGAATTGACATCATTAAACTTTTATGACTCTGTGGTCTTAAACTAAGTAACAGAAAAAGCAAAACCAAGAAGCTTATTAAAATTCAACAAAATTTCTTTCCCTAGAATAGAAAGTGAAAATTTAAAAGGACTTACAGTATCATGAATCAAATTCCAAATAATCCTAAAAGTTTTATAACAAGTCTACAAGTATATAGTGCTCCAAATGAATTAGAGTATTGAATGTGCTGATGTGCCAATAGTCTTGGTGTATCGCAGTGATAAATTTCAGAATGAATTCACAAAGATCCTAAAAATATGTTTTAGTCCAAAATCGACAAGCACTTTGTAATTCCAGTGAATAATTTAAATGAATAAATCCTCTCAAATTATAACTGAATACAACTAAAAGACTGATTCCACTAGACAGATGTTAAAATAGAAATAAATAATTTTGTTGATCGCAAACCTTATATAAAAAAAACTACGGTTATTTTCATATTAAAATTTGTGAACAAGTTATATTCTAGAACATTCTTAGGCTAGACCTTGAACTCGGACAAACAAGACAAGAAGCAGGTACACCTTCTAGAACAAAAGCCTATGTCACCATTATCACATTATCTTCAAGTACAATCCGCACTCATGGAAGAGGTTAACTATGTAATATCCCCTCCTAAAGAAAAAGAAAGATTTATACAATACTGCTTTTTTTACATATTAGTCAAACATAAGTATGATATTATAATGATTAAAATTACATAGGAAGATGCCTGTTTAATGATACAAAATGTACATAAAGCAAAATAGTACTTATATACATGTGAAAGTGCATATGCAGTCAGATTTTCTTTTCCTTTGATGTGCATAATGTCACTGTTGTATTCCTGTAACACCAAACTCCATCTCAGTAGTATCTGATTTTTGTTTTTCATTTTCTTAATGAAAGTAAGGGGTTTGTGATCTGTGAATATTATAATTGGAGGAGGAGCTGACTAATACACACTTCAAAGAGTTGCAAAGCCAGTTTCAAAGCCATATATATTATTTTTTCCTCAAACACTCCTTCTCAGTTGTGGAATAATTTTTAGCACATAGTCAGTACACTTTGCCTATAGTGTGTGCAGTTTCAGATTTTCATTTTTTTGATATTATAGCATGTGAACATATCACTTTATATGATTCTGATTGGTCCAAATAAACCCATGAAATTATTGTGCAGTATTCTTTTTACTGATTGACTGCTATAATGGGAAAACGTTTTTAACCCTACCTTCTGGAATGTTTTATTGTCAATGAACATTTTGACCACCATCTTTTGATTTGATTCATGAAAAGAATTGGGAAAATTGGTCTCGTCTGTATGAATATGGCCAATTTACCACCACAGGGGCTTGTTATGTCATGTATAATGTATCATAACATGAAAAATTGCTAAAACCCCAAGACAAGAACCACAACAACAACAAGTAAAACTAAGGGTCTTGCTCAGTTCATAGCAAAAGTGTAGGGGGGGAGAGCTGTAAACCTAAAATATGCAATCCATGCTATTTACAAGTGTGGTTTAAATGTTAACTTACAGAAGTAAATAAACTCACCTCTGTTCACAGAAGAATGTGGACATAAACTGGTCTCCAAACTGACAGTCATTTATCCAACCACTGCATATTTACGCGGTAAATATGTGATGCAATTCCGACTCAAAATGAAATTTGTTTACATATTCTGTTGTCTGCTGTTCCAGTTTAAATATAGCAATTATAATACAAAAGAATCAAACCTCCTTGTAAAGTGTTATAAGCTAACTGTTTTAAAAATAACTGGACATAAATAATTACACAGACTAATACAATTTATGAATTCCATGTCATTCATCTTCACATGTGTGTTGCTTTGTTTCTCATTTAATACATTACCCCAGTACACCACTCCTTTTGCACACATTGACACACATGAAGGCAGGTCTGGATCCTGATGTATTTTCTTATAGAAAAGACCAGAAATAAAAGTCTGTTTACTTAACATTTAAACATATGACCAAAATGGAAGCTTCACATATTGCTCTTTTCATCATTGAAAATGGTGATTAATGCACACTAACTTCAAACTGACATTAAATTCACAAAATTTATAAGAAATCATATAGTTTGTAAGATTCTCTATAACAAAAAAAGATCTTAAGTAAAATATAAATAAATGTGACATGCCTTTTTCTCAGACATAAAAAGATTTGTTGTAATGCGCCTGAATGATTCTGTTAAAATGGAATTATGTGCTTACTTAGTGGCAAAGCTAGATTTAATTTGACAACCTTGGAAAACTTACTGATTCTTTGGCATAACAGCACAAGCTAATGAAAACAGTTAAATTTGTCTTCTGCTGTTTACAACACATAAAATACGCAAACATCAAAATAATATCTATATTTGGTTTTTCTAACTCTCTGCTAAAATCACACACTTTACGCAACTCCCAAGTTGTTGCTTGTGCCTTATCTTGATTTTGAATTTTTCTCAAAATTTTAATTTAGATGTTTGAAAATAAACTTGCAAGTTCCAGTAAAATGCCAAAATCATTGTTTTTTCTCATTCCTTTGGTCAGTTTTTTTAATAGGTCTTAAAGTAGTGTTCGAAACAATATCATATTGTTTGGAGCCATATGTATCTACAAAAAGTGACATTTAAAATTGTTTCTTGAGGAATTATTAAATGCAGATCTATCATTGGATTGGCTCTGTCAGTGTGAGTGTAATTCTGTCTATTAAGCCATAGTTAATTGGTGTTTGCTTGCAGTGGATACGGGTATTCTAATCTTTAAAGGGAAGCAAATGCAATTATTTACATGTTGCATTGCTACTTTATTCTTGTTTTTTCCCTTCTGTGTGCTGTTTTTGTAGAAAGGTCAGTTAAATACATGAATGCAATAGTTGAAAGCATACTCGGTAAGTTTCTAATGTGACAATGACTTTTTTGATTACTCTGTTAGTAACGGCGAATATATTTATATATTAGCAAGTTAGTAACCTGATAATTACAAATTTTTGCTTTGCGTTATCTTCTTGTGTCTTTTCAGCAGAATATCATCTAAATGATATAATGCAACTTCAGAGCATGGAAGTCTACAATAACTCTTGTATGTACGATGTGTACATCATCTATAACATGCAGCGTGTGTAGTTCGTAGTCTGAGAAAGTCTTGGCTACAGTATTAGCTAGTTATTCACATACTGATTTGCTAATCTGTGCTTTGTTTTCTCTTCTGTTGTTCCAGGAAAAATGTCTACAAAATGCACTTTCAAGGCAATAGTCCACATGGCATTGAAAAGAAGGAAAGACAATAAGTCGAGGTAGACTTATTGAGGAATGTTCCGCAATTTTAAGCAGCCCAGTAGGTATAAGTACCCCTCCCCCCAATGTCTGATAATGGCCTTTGGTCCTGTAAGTCAATCCGTATGGGGTTTATACCGGATCCATGTGATCGCCGCCTTATACCACCGTGCTGTTACTGGCTGTCAAACCATCACTGACTATACAGCTGTCACTGACCATCCAGCATGGGAGACCTTTTGAGAAGACAGCCCAACCAGCTAGTTCATCAATTGCATTTCGACTCGTTGGGCCAGTGTTTCCAAATTTTTAGGCAACCCAGTGGGTGTTTCCCCCCCACCATGTCCAAGCATGGTCTTCATGCCTATAAGTCTGGATGCATGGGGTTTATACCGGGATTCAATGCAGAATTAAACTGCACCGTTAAAGACCTTTTCATTGAATCAGTCCAGCCAACTATGATTTACAGGGATCTTAGTGACAGATCAGTCTGTCTAACCATCCTATGAGTGATATACCCATACTATGATGGAGATTTCAATGAGAAATCTGTCTTTCCAGCCAAACCCATGGAGCAGCCAGTACAGGTGATAGCCAGACTGTTTTCTATAGTTCTGGCAGTGCCAGTCTTTTATATGTTCAGTGCTTCTCCACAAGGGAGAACTAGTGACATTTTCATATGAATGGAATTTAGTCTTCATTCCACCTGATATGTCTTCTCCAGAGCTGCAGTTAGACCCAGAATGGGCCTCGATGCACAGTGAGTGTGACAAAACTCCTTCAAATCAACCATCTTTCACATCATACCTCAGCTTCAACCTTGGAATGGACTGAAGTTTAGCTTTCAATCCACCATTGAGGACATTTATTGGATGTTGGCTACTTCAGAATGTCCTCCACCCACTACCGCTACTGAGGACTATAATGCTAAAGAATCAGTAGATTTTGATGATGAGGAAGAGATAGACTTAAGGCAAGAGATGCCTTCAATACTGATCTCCCAACACTTGACAATAATATAGCAGCTGTTCATATATCCGCTTGTCAGTGTTATAAGACAGACAAAATGTGCTCCATGCCATGTCAGAGCTGGTTTGGGATGTTATTGCTCCTTCATTGTTGGATTTGGCCCCATTTGACACGTTTCAGACTCGACGGAGACACTCGGCAGTAGCCAATGCATGGGAAGCGATGGCCAGGATTGCTGGGGCCATTGACCAGGGCTGCTTACCATACTGTGGCCAATATTTTGATGGCTTTGGCCAGTTTACACTGATATAACGTGTTGCATGACTGCAATCAACGTCGCTCCACTTCATCATACCCTCTCTTTCCGGACAACCCTGTCTGGTCACTGTTGCTCGTGGAGAAAGATAGAGGATGTTTGGAGGCAGGCATCTCAGGATCTGCCCCTCCACCTTGCTGCCCAACCCACAGAGGCATTTGGAACCACTCATCCCACACCAGTGTGAAGGGATGTTAAGCAGCTTTGGGATAGGTGATCTTCTAAGTCACATCAGGGGTCCTGCTACCAGGCGAAGTGGGCAACATAGTTGCCTAAAATATGTAAACTTTGCCTTCTTCTTTTAGAAAAGTGAAAACGACTTCGCCCTGTGACTTTTTTCAAGATACATTGACCAAGCATATCTTTTTGAGATGCCCCCTCGCCTTAGTCAGGTTAGTTCTAGTGTTGTGTTGTAACCAAATGTATTCATCAAGCCATCAGTAGCTAGGCCTAGTTTTGTTGTCAATTACGTTGACAAACAAACTCTTGCACATTCACAAGCATGTGTTTTGATAGCTGATTAACCATTAACCCTTTCCTGAGTCAGTTAGCAACTATCACTGCCCGATTTCTGTATGTTATCCTTAATGATAAAACCATACAAACTTGTGTTTTGAAACTTTAACAATAGTGTGTAAATAGCAATTTGTGTTTTAAGAACAGAATCGGTGATCTGGATATTTTAACTGTTTCTTGTACACTGTTTCGTCATAAAATTAGTTTGAAACTGTAAGTGAACCTGTAATGGGGAGATAAATCGCTGTTTGTGGAAGTACCAGTTTAAAGTTTATTAGATTGTCTGTTTTCATAAATCATCATGTAAATATATTCAGAAAAAAATACAATTCATAGAAAGCAAATCCTAGTTATATGTTATTTGAGATTTAACTTAAAAATTATGTAGGTCAGAAACATATGGGACAATGTTATGTTGTGGAATTCATGCAAAGCGCTGTATGGTCAAAGTTGTTTTCTGACTTGACTCGTATTTGTGAAAATATGGAAAAAAGAAGCGCAGCTTTTTCTTTCTAACCAATGCCTAAAGTCACTACAAGTATGTAGACAAATAAACAAACCATAAGTTTGTAATTTTTTATCAATGGACTGTTGAAATGAAGCTATATAAAGTGAAAATTACGAAAATGACTCCTTCTAAAAATAGATGCACTCACCTGTCTTTGTTGATTCGGTTGGAAGGAAGGGTGTAGTTCATATACCAACTATAAAGGAGCAATGTCTGATTTTATGCATTTTAGTGTTATGTATGAATAGTTAACGGTAATGTTTTATTTGCAACAAAGAAATTAGGGCGAACAGTATGATCTGAAGACACGTGTGCATTTGCCCTCATGTACATGGTACAGGGGTTGTTTCAAACGCTTTTAGAAATCTTTCAAAGTGCCAGTGTTGTGAACTTTTAGAAAGTATTTTTTTAAAAATTGATTAAGGGTAGTTGATTAAGCATTTTTACTAACTTGCATTTGCAATAATATAATCCGGTTACTCGGTTAATATTTGTTACAGTGTAGTTTCTGTTATTCTTTTTTCAAGTCATATGACCAAAATTTTCTACTTGAAAAAAAAGTATTGCTTAAATCCAATGCTGAATGCAAATATGAATACTGGGAGACAGAGGGCATAATTCAAATAAGGGAACACACACACACACACACACACACACACACTGTGTTTGTTGCTTTGCTTGCACTTCTCCTTGTTGAGCTCTCACATCTCCCTGTTTTGTCCAAATGGGGAAGTCACTTCTCCCTAAAATTCAAGTCTAGCTTGTCCCCTGTCACATGTACACCAATATCGATCCCTAGGAAGCAATCATGCAGAGGAGGTAAGAAACTGATTTTTGAGCTCACTGGATCTCCCTATTCCCACAGAATAGTGAGGGGTGATCCAGGTCATTTAGGAAGGGCTTTGGGTTTTGTTCATCAATAACCCCCTCCCCTCTCCTTCCTCTCCCCTATTCATAGATGCATGGTCAGATTGGAAAAAGGATGACTTTCTACAGCAGGAGATATGGTCGCTCATTAAAAAAAGATGGTGATGTATGTGCAAAGATCACAATCCCTGGGGTTTAATCAAGGCTGTTTCTTATTCAGAAAGCAAGTGGCATGTATAGACCCATCATTGCCTTAAGTCGCTTCGACCAGTTCATTGTGCCTCCAACATTCAAGATGGAAACGACGAGATCAATCCACATCTGCATTCAACAGAACAAGTATGCCATGTCGTGATCTGACCAACACATTTATACATCCCTACCCCACCGTGTCATGAAAACATTTTCATTTTGCTTACTGCAACATAAGTTTTTCAGTTCAGGGTTCTCCCCTGGGGCCTCAAAATCAGCCCTTGGGCTTTTACCAAGATTATGGAATGCATCGTCACCCAATTCCAATCGACATCATCTCCAATGACAGAAGTATACCTGCATGACACCCTTCAGAACTTGCTGCCCAAAACTCTCTCCTCTCGCTTGTATAAATCGCATACTAGTGCATATTATCCAGATGTACCTAGCCTAGACAGTGACATTACCACTTTTAACATGTCTCCATCACTATGTTATAAAGTGGAAGGACAGTTATTTAATCTCAAGTTTGTATGGAACATTATGCAGACTTACTCTCTAACGAGGAGCCCCTGGTGGCTGAGTGGTCTAAGATGCTCACCTTTACAGATCAGATGAACATCCCAGCTCTGTCCACACATGTTCAGGTCTTGGTGTGATCAGTTGGTGGTTCTTCCTACAATCTCCCTTCATCTGATATGTACTGGCCACCATGCATAGCTAGTTGTATTCTTAAAAATAGCATTAAACCACATAAAAACCAAAACAACTTCTCTACTTTTCCTCACATCTCGTGCGATCCTTCGTTTAGCCATAAAGGCTGGGAAAGACCATGCCTGGGATTCAGTATGCAATGTCGCAAAGATAGTCAATTGAGCGATGGTTAATGTCCTTATTTATTTGATCACAAGAAAGGTACTCCTGCATTCTCCTGTCAAACTTTGTGATTACCCAGCACTCCCTCCCTTTCAGTTCTCCCCATATGTACAGAGGTAGAAATGAGGAGGTGAGAAAGAAAGTGGTACAAGAACTGCCCTTTAAACTACCAGTGCAAGCCCCTATCTCTGCATAATCCCATAATGGAAAGTACCAGAGTAGGGACAGTTGATGCCGGGGAGATTGCAGGGATGGTTTGCAGCAATGGCAGAATTTTTATGACCAAGTGAATTATAATGAGCCTCTAACTTTCGCAGACAAGCAGGGAGGTTAGAGACAACAATGGTTATCCCCCAGGCCTCCCAACAACCATCAATGACTCTCCTTTTCTTTCACAACTGGCAGCCCACCTATGGGCACCAAACTTGGATCCACCTGTTCAGACAAAATAACGGGGTGAACCATGTTCTTTTGAAGGGTGTCTGGATCATGTTCATCTGGCCCCTTCCACTTATGTCGTACTGTTCATGTCAGAACTCCCAGGTGATCCTGTTAAGATGGACCAAGGGAAGAAACTGCATATCCCACGTCTCTACTCTAGAATATTTCTGGTTATGAAATCTAATGGCATATTTATACCAGGAAGCTCGTCCATTTTATTTCTGCCCCGAAATTGTAGACAGAGATTGCAAAGTCTGTCCATCTTTCAATGTGACGAGTATGCAATCAGTCTCGACCAGTGTAAACTTCCATATAATAATTCATGTAGCAATATAAAAATATTTTCACTGGGTATATCATGGTGTTATTATACATGCCAACCATTAAGCTTCTGGCATAGTCATTATGCTTTTTTTTTACCTAATTACCTCTTGCGCTCACCTTTCATGGATTATACTTTTTTGGTTCATTAAAACTTTTTTTTAAAAAATGATGCAATAAAAAGACCTGTTTGCCTTTTTTTTTATCATCTCGTTAGTCCCACATGATGTAAATTGGAACATATATTCTTGAAATTGAAGATTGCTGCATAACAATATCCTAAGAGTACATTTGTCCATCATAGATTCCATGTGCTTTCCTTATTTTTTATTTATAGGAGCTGTTGTATGACACATTTCTAAGTAAACAGACGGGTTTCTCCAATTTGAAAACTTGTCTCACAGATTCCTTATAATTCAATAGCATATTTGGTTAGCAGACCAGTCTCTACTTTAAAAACTGGTACCAAATGTTAAGCAAAGCAGGCTTTATCGATGTGACTCATGGATGTTTTATGACTAAAAATTTTAAAGGAGAGGGATTATTTTAAACTGTAAAACATGGATCAGAAAATGGATAAAAAATCAGTAGCACTTTAAAAATTTAAAAAGAAGAATATACTGCATTTAGATTAACCACAATGTCAGGCCCCGTTGAGAACTTTACTTTATGATCATTCAGCAAAAGTTATAAATGAAGACTGGTGAATATGAATATTGTATAGAAATAATTTGTCAGTATATTATGTGCTTGTATTGTGGTACAAACTACATGGAGTTTGCCCATTACAAGAATTTTTGCCAGCTTCAGATCTAGGTTAGTAGCAAAATAGATGTACGTTTTAAATACAGTTTCCTTTACTTATGGCACGTTATATATATCTGTGTGTGTGTGTGTGTGTGTGTGTGTGTGTGTGTGTGTGTGTGTGTGTGTGTGTGTGTGTGTGTGTGTGTGTGTGTCTGTGTGTGTTAGCACAAAAAAACAAAAGATACGTCATTGTTTCATGTTCCATTAAATTGGTATTAAAACTTTTTTAGGCTAGAAAATATAAGTCGTATACCAAGGACAGACAAACAAAATTTTATTCCTCTATGTAAAATTTATAAAATAATTGGGAGGCAGCGATTGACAGCGTTGGTGTTGGAAGTAGCTGTGTCACATCTGTTGATAATATTTTGTATTCACCTTCTTCGTTGCCCCATAATTTGCCAACTTTCTTGAAAAATTTGGCCGCCAGTGGTAATTCTGTTGTAATCTAAAATCAGAAATCTTTATGTACAGTGTACTAATTATTTAGTATGCTGGGTCTGTAATGTGTTAGTACATGTATGTACTTTCAAATATTAATATTGTCCTAGATTTTATATTTTGTTACATTGTTTTCATTTCTAATATATAATGTTGATTCTTTATGCTTCTCTTGGCTTTTATTTATGCTTAGTAGCATGCCAGCTTGCTTAGGGTGACTTCTGAACTAAGCACTTGATGTCAGAGGAAACGTTTTGGTCCTTATTGTTGACCTGATGCTGCTGTTGCTGTAAATTCTCTTCACAGTACTGAATGAACGTAAATTCTTTCAGAGTCTGATTTTAAGCAAAGCAATGTTATGTTGTGTAACTTTCCTTGACAAAAGATAAGAATCACGTTACTATGACTGCCATTTCTGTTCCAAAAATGTTATGCAAAATGCACATGTTAATTAGACATAATCAGATTATACACAATCCATAATTGGAAAGGCAGTATTTATTTCAGTTTCATTAGGTACATGTGAGTGCTATCCTCATAAAATAACAATACACAATAATCACTAAACAGTAATCAAGTTTATGACTGCCATTTTTGTTCCATCAATGTCATGTGATTTGAGCACAGGTTGGTCAGAAAAAAAAATTTTGTTTGTACTGCAAAAGGACCAGATGTCAGTATTAAGGCTACTTTCAGCCATATCAATAGGATAAATTGGTATGGAATTTCAGTTATGTTTATTAACATTACAGCTATTTATGCACAACAATGTAACATGGACAAACACTTCTAGTCTGTAAATCTTACTTGAGGCTGATTTTGATGTCATTCATAAATAACCATCTTGAGAGTGTCAATAAGATACTGGTGCTTCATTGATGAATTCTTTCATTTCATTGGCCATCATGTATTTATAACTAAAGATAAGCAGTTTATGTTAGGTCTACTACCCATTTTAAGAATTCTGTTATTTTGTCACATATTGCATAACTTGCCAGTTCACATAACAGTCACGTAACTTCCTTACTGATATCTTTAGCAAGCATCCTGATCAATGTAAACAACCTCTGATCGTTTACATGATGGTTTTTGACAACAGGATAGCAAGTGTGCCATGTGCAAACTGAATGTCATTTGCAACTGTTTGGGTTTTCAGTACAGTTAGAACCCAAATTTTACTGACATAATGGGGAAAACGGATGGACACAGATGGTCTGTCAATAAATTTGTAAATTTGTCTAATGCTGAATATATCAAAGTGTTTAAGTTTTCTTTATTTAAATACAATATAAAATGACTCCACAATGCACATCTTACTATTTAATTTACTGACCGGGCAAGTCATTGATCATCATGTAACCAGTCTGACATACACATCACTTGTAACTGTGGCAATAAAAAAAAAATTTTTTATTATTTTTACAACTTGCAAGACAATTTTTACATGTTAGAAATCAGAATACACACTTTTGTACCAAACATCCATATTTTTATGTACTTGCAATGATAAAAAAGCTATGGTCTCATGATTTTCAGTCACCAATTTATTATTCTAACCTGTCTTATTGATAATTTTAGGGCTCCTCAGTGGACAGCAGATGAACACCTGTGTTCAAGGAATGTTAACAATGAACTCCACTTTTTTGAAGATCACAACTTTGGTATGTCATCATTCTTAATTTTGGATCATGAAAATAATGGAATCTTTTCGATAAAGATTTGAAACCTTTCATTAGTTATCACAGATTATGCAGATGTTACAGTATCTTTAGTTTTGAGAAGTGCACAATACTTGTAATGCATTTGTCATATGATGCTTTTTCTGTCACTTTAGGCACTGCATCAAGATGCAGAAACATTGTAATAGGACTTTTTCCATCTGTTTGACCATCCATTTGTCTGTTTATTCTTCTGTCTGTCTGTTCACACTTCCATGCCTGTTAAATTTTTACATTGTCAGGTTCACTTTTTCAATGGAGTTATTTGACCTTTTGTATCTGTTTTAAATCACCTCAGGAAATTTTTGTAAGCTGCATAACACAGTTACCATGAGATATTTTATTTCAGTTTGTGGCCCAATGTGATTCTCTCTTTCTACTTGTGCCTCTGGTTCAATATAACCATGGAAGAACTTTGTGTTAGTAATATTTATTTAAGTGGTATTTATTATTTCTTTAATTAGTTTGGTTAGGTGTAGTTTGGTGTGGGATTTTACAGCTAGGCATCAACATGAAAGTTGCCTAGTGCCTTGGTAATTGGGGTTTAAAAGTGTAGTTCCTTGCACAGGGAGACTATGGTAGCTGACCCATGCTGATCTAATGGCAGGATTCCAACCCACAGCCATCTGGACATGAGTTTGATATGCCAACTACTTGGCTCCACTTCAGTTTTGTTCACTGTACATTTGAGCATATTTTTAGTTTATTTACCATGCTATTTTTTCATAATTGACACTTTGAAGATTTTAATGTTGAATTGTAAAATGTTTAATTTATACAGATGTAATCAAAGAAAAGCTGCACCTACAGAAAATATCCACCTTCGCACTCTCACCTGCAGGACCTCCATACATGGTAGCTGGATATGTCCCGGGGTCAAAGGTAAGGGAGACAGTTGAAAAACATTCTGTCCACTTGTTAAGGAAATTCTGATCTGATATACTGTTTGGCCCATTTATTTGTCTTCAGTCATTCAGTGAATACTCTTTCATTATCTTGGATCCAATTTAACCTACACTTGTGAATATTGCTCTTTGGATGCATAAAAAAGAAATTATTTCAGCCAATCCAAAACAAGGTCACAATGACCCAATTTTTGCACTTTAGTGACTTCAGTTTTTAGGTATCTGTTCATTACACCCTCAATATGTTGGAGTTTGTTTCACCTACATTGGTGAAGATTGGCACATGGAATCATATCAAGGAGGATAACTCAGCATTTGAGAAATTAGGTCACTGTGGCATAATTTGAAGACTTTAATGACATGTTCATAGCTGCCAACCCTCATGCTTTTGGTATGAATTACACAACTTCCTACAGTGATTCACGATTCATGCCACATGCAAAAAAATCACAAATTCCCCAATTCTCAATTATTTTAAATTTTCCCATTAAGTGCCTGTCATGAAATCTGCCATTGCTGAAACAGTCCGGTACTGCTAGTCACGATAATAGTAGAACTATAGCCAGTTGGTACAGTTGGCCCGGTAGCAAGCATTTTAGCATTTTTTAATCTGTGTGTATAAGAGTAGTTTTACAAATGCTTTTGAAAGAAACTGGGGCCTAATTTTTCTCCACACATGCACTGCCAACACTGACTTGAATTACCGTTCATTTTTATCGCATATTGAAAATGTCTTCATCACCAAGGAAAAAGAAATGTATTGCACATAAAGTGAAGTTTAGTTTGGAATATGCCAAACATTTGCTGTGCATTCAGCCATCAAATACCGATATACATCATGCTTTTTGCATACAGTGTGCCACAAATTTTAGCATTGGGCATGGTGGTAGAGACGATGTGAGGAAGCATGTTGGTAGCAAAAAGCACATAGAGGTTGGGAAACTACATGAAGACAGCTTTTTCGAGTGTTGGAGTTTTTGAGATTGAAAAATTTGCATATATTGTAATTTGCTTGAGTTCACATTTTCCCCGCATGCACCAACGCCACTAATCATTCACCATTCAGTGTTTCATCTTCTGGATTAATATCATTTCGTAATTAAGCTACACTGCAGTTAAAATGTTTTCACCTCCAAGGAAAAAGATTTGTATTCCACAAAAAGTGATGTATAGATTGGAGTACACCAAAGTTTGGCCTAGCATTCAGCCATCAAACATTGATGTACATTATGCTTTTCGCACAGTAGTGTGTCGCGAATTTTACAAATGGGAATGTGAACAAGGGCTGGTATTGTTGCTTACAATTTACCTGTCATACATGTACCATGTAGTAATATTATTATGTAGTACATGTATTTCAGATAAATTGTAAGCAATGATACGACCCCCATGAGCATGTGGCAGAACGATGTGAAAAAGTACACTGCTATAGCACCCCCAGTGGATTTAAGTTTTGGAGCACTTTAAGCCACCCAGACCTGTTTACCCAGCTGTATTTTACTGTATTTGTACGGAATAAAGTCCATCCGTACGGTCATACGGTCATTGATCAGAAAATACGATTTGAGGTTGCATTTATTTATTAACTTTTTTAAATTAATTTTTAAGCCGTTTTTTATTCCATTTCCTTTCATTGTATCGTCTCTTTGGTCCGCATCCGCAGTCTGTGCCGCATCACTGACTTTAACATTCTCAACATCCGGTTGTTTAAACAAAGAAAATGCTACCGACAAGAAAGTTTCAGCATAAAACTGATGATGAAAATGGAAAGTCTAAACACAGAAAGCAGAATTTCTACCAGTTTATAATACTCTGTGGCCATGCCTTAAACCATCGTCTAAAGGAGAACATTTTGTGCTCTGCACTGTTTGCAGCTTAAACTTTTTCTGTGCACATGGAGAAAGGAATGACTGTTCACGGCATGTGGAATCAGAAAATTATGCAAAATTGGAATCTCTAGTGAAGGGAAATAGAAATATTTTGTCAATGATGAAGGGAAAGGAAGTCGGTGATCAACACCTACTTCAAAAGCAAATAACACGTGCTGAGGTGATTCTATGTAAGTTGATCGTAAATATGAATTTGTCATTGAGCACAGCTGACAAGTTAATGGAAGCAATGAAAAATATGTTCCCAGATTCCAAAATTGCACAAGGTATTTAGAAACAATCTCTCTCTCTCTCTCTTTCTCTCTCTCTCCCTCCCTCTCTCTCTC
>JAECUM010054985.1:0-31290 GCA_016617855.1 Megalonaias nervosa
CTTTATCCCTTTGCCACGGCCAAGGCCTACTTCTTTACCTGCTACTGTCGATGATTTGATAGAAATCACTAGTGTTGGTATCTCAGGCGTAGTGGGAGTGGTGAACGGGGTTGAACTGTTTGGCCCGGGAAGGTCTTTTTCTCTTGGGTCGTATTAAAGAAGTCTAATACATTTCTTTCGGACTCCTTAACTCTGCCAAAATGTCTACTGTGGCCGTTTGACTTTCACTGTCCTCCTTCTCTCCTAGACCTTGTTTCTTCTCTGCTTCTTCTTCATCCTGTCGTTTTCTTCTTGCCTCTTCTTCTTCTCGCTCTTGCTGTTAAATGAAAAGGCTTGTTCTGCTTCTTTCTGCTGTTACAAAAATTTCTCCAATTCTTCTTTCTGTCTCTGTTTAAAATCCTCGACCTTCGGTAAGGAAGGAGAAGGCGGCGTAGGTGCTGGTACCGGAACAAATTCTTGTGAAGAGAGAAATTCCGCTAAATCACAATTAAAATCGTTCTCTTCTCGAAGTAGGACTGTGGTTGTTTTAGTAACCGCTGTTATGCCATCACTCATTGTCTCCACGGCCGGTGCACCCCAATTCATCGTCTTCGTCGTAGTTTCCGTCATGTTCTAACAATGTCACATCGAGTCACTGCGCACAGACGCTAGCGCGCCTCTGTAGGAATGTGATGTCACAGGCAGCTCTCTTCAGATTGGAAGACAGACTCAGCTCTGTGACTGAATTTTGTAACGCGTGTTAGGACTGGTGAAAGAATTCAATCCGTTTCGATCCGCTCTTCCACTATAAATAAGTGCGGTTCACCTCATTCCATTCACCTGTTCTCGTCACAAGATGTGGACTAACGTAGAATCGTCTACCCTCATATCGTTGGTGCTGTTTAACCCAGACTATTCCGTGTATTTCAAATCGTCATGGACTATCACCAAGATCACCGATACGGCCTTTTGGAAACGAAGAATTTATGTGGAGAGGCAAGGCTATCTGAAGCGAGTCTTAATCTACGGTCCAGATGTCAGACTAAGTTTAAGGTAGAGAAAAAGATCCGTGCTATGCATTCTATGTTAACTGAACGGTATTTAAAAAAAAACAAAGGCCCTTTTTAGGGCCCCTCAACTGTCTGGAAAAGATGCCTATTATCTCTTGCCGAAAATATTTTTAGTTGACTG
The DNA here is from genome assembly GCA_016617855.1 of Megalonaias nervosa. Classification (NCBI taxonomy): domain Eukaryota; kingdom Metazoa; phylum Mollusca; class Bivalvia; order Unionida; family Unionidae; genus Megalonaias; species Megalonaias nervosa. The sequence continues at coordinate 1,171 of JAECUM010054985.1, forward strand.
TATAGTTGGGGTTTTTTTGGGATAGATTTATGTACATAAATCTATGTATGTCTATGTCTCTGTCTATGTCTCTAACCCTGTCTCTAACCACGTCTCTATGGCTATGTCTCTATTTGTCCCTAGAGTAATGTGTATTCAGTTCAGCCCCTTGCAACACTGTTCCGCCCGAATGAGGTCAGCCCCTTGCAACATTTTTGCAATTGTTTCCCCAGTGTCCAGTACCGTGATGTCACCCCACCCCCCTGTTCAGTTCCTATTGTCCCTAAACAGTCCCAATCCCTTGTAGTTATACATTCCCTATGTTAAATTCCCATTGACCCTAGAGTATCCCACCAATGTTAAATTCCTATAGACCCCAGGGTACAAACACACTATTTTGACATAGAAGTCCCATAGACCCTAGGGTGTTCCACTTCACTACCAATGTCGCAGATGCACTCAGACGCATTTATGCACGTGGACCGCTCAAATGTTTACGATTGTTACAAGTAAAGAAGTTGGCGGATCGACTACTGAGCTTGTAACCAAACACCGTGTCGGACTTGTCCATGTCCATGCTATTGAAGAACGATTTAATCGTACTCTTGCAAAACGGTAATTCAGTCATCAAAAGGCGCTGTAATTACTAATGAGTCATGAGTGGTCTCAGGGATGGGTAACACGTCTTTGATTATTCATAGCAGCACCAAACAATGAAGTTATAAGCAAGATCGGATTAAACGAGCCAATGCGATTGGACAGAAAGACTGTCACTGGAGGCCCCACCTCCAATCATAAAATGATTTCAGAGCCAGCACGATTGCAACCTCTCCGAGACAAGTTTGTTCGATATCTGTTTGCACCTGGAGAGTCAGGAGGTGATGCTATTGACCAGGTATGGACTGTTGATGTGTTTACGCTTTCGGAACGGATTGATTCTCCAAGACAACCAACACGTTATCGACTGGGGCCGTCACCCGGAGGACCAAAGATTCACAGTCTAGCATTTATGTGAGAGGAAAAGGAAGCTGATCCAGCCACTAAGGAACTACCACAAGGAGGAATTTGTGTTGATGCGATAATGCATTGTACTAACCAGTATCAATCATAAGTTAGTTCACAACAGCACGATGACAAAATGATGTTATGTATATTTTATTTGCATTGTCTTTGGTCAGATTTTTAATTTTTATTATTAGATCCTATTGCAGTGTACAATTGCATGTTGGACTTTACTTTGTCCAAAATCAATTTTATGTTCTAATTCACCTGAATTATTGACTTTTTTATTCTGTAAACAATTAATGCATAGCGCAAAATATCATCTCTGTGTATGGGTTTAATATTAGGACCATTATTAATATAACTAAACATGCATATTTCGGTCTGGATATATGATATTGGGATTCCCCTGCAATACCTGACATGGTCCAGGTTTTATATTATTATTTTAGTAACAGAACTTCTACTTATAACGAATATTTTATCTTCGAAACATTTAGAACATTCCACATTGAAATTTTCCATTTGGTAATAGTTTGTATCAGAAAATGCTGATTATGACCTGAGGTCAAGTAGAGTACAACATAATCCTGTCACTGTAAGAATTGTTCATTCGTGCTTTAAGATCTGGCAGAATCAATTTATTTTATTTTTCTATCCAGAACGTCATTTGTGCTGGAATTTATTTCTTCAAATTATTCAAGTTATTTTTCCTGGAAATACAGAGTGCTTATAATAAATAAGATTCTTGGACAGAGATTTTCACTCAGATTTATAGTGAATTCAAACCTGGAATAATATTACCGTGTTTCAACAAAAGGCTGTTGGTACAACACCATTATACAGGCCATCAGAGAAGCATCAACATTTTCAGCGGTGCATTTAATTTTGATTTTCCACTAAGGTTTATTCAGAAATTGAAAACGATGAGCTGCTACAGCTTGCCAGAAAAAAATCTTTCTGCGGCAAAGGCTTCTTTAACAAAGCAAGAAATAAAACACTTGTGTCTCTAATTCTAGTATCATTTGTTATTTTATTCGCATTATCGTAAGTTTTTTTTACACAACTTTCACTTTTATTCTAGGGAAATAAATTATTTGTTGAATTTTACAAAGCTTGTTGCTTTTCACATTTTTCTGTTACTTATTTTAAGAGCATAGACTCGTAATAGAAAACTGGGTGCTTGTCCATGGGATCCGAATTTCGCTGAAATGTTTCAGATAAACTTCGTTTTTGAAATTTGGACTCACCTTGGCTTGCAATTTTCTAAATCCCAGGTATTATTTTCACATTTTAGAAATCTTTAGTGAAATTAACAACCTTCTACTATGTCATCTAAAGTGGTGAACTTTATTTCAAACAGTTTGACCTCTTGAAAACGATGAACTGCTACAGCTTGCCAGAAAACATCTTTTTGCGACAAAGGATTCTTTAACGAAGCAAGAAATAAAAAAATATTTTGGTCCAATATTCGATAGGAAAGCATTTTATGGATAAAGTGCTCGGGGTTTGATTAGTAAATCTCAATCTGATTTTAACTTAAAAGTTATGGAATTGAAATTAAAATTCATGAATGAAATAGAGTTAAAAAAGCTTGAGCTTCAAGAAAGACTAATGCTATTAGATAAAGTTAAGAGAGAGAGAAAGTTAAGAGAGACAGACAGACAGACAGACAGACAGACAGACAGACAGAAAGAGAGAAAAAAAATGCAGTTGCAGAAAGAGGAGAAAGACACATGCAGTTAAAGCAGATAAATACAATTGGAGGGAGAGGAGAGAGAGAAACAAATAAAAATGCAATTGCACATCTAAAGAGAAAGAGAAAATAAAGAAAGGGAATATCAATTGAGATTCAAAGAATTAGAGCTCGAAAGTGAAAAGAACGTCTCCACTTTACATACAAAGTGCACTTTTTGGCATATTCACTTTCCTGTCAGTACAACAAATTGCTGATTATGATCTGGTTAAGGAATACATCTTGAAGGGGTATGAGCTGGTACCTGAGGCTCAGCGACAAACGTTTAGGAGCTTAAAAAAAAACCCGGACAAACCCATGTTGAATTTGCAAGAAAAAATGGGCAGTTATTGATAGGTGGTGCTTAGCCCAGAAAGTTGGTCAAGATTACGAAAATCTCAGACAACTCGTTATTAGTTGAAGAGTTCAAGAATTGCGTCCATGGTGACGTTAAGACTTACCTTGATGAGCATAAGGTCATAACTTTAGAAAATGCCGCTCGTACAGCTGACGAGTATTCCTTAGCTCGCAAGGTTTCTTTTGTCAGTAAATCTTCCACTCAGCAGTCTTCTGGTGGAAATCTATATCAGTCTAATACGAGCACTTCCAAAACTCAAACTGGAAAACAAGTTTCTGATCAGACTGATCAGAAGTCCTTATCTCTTCCTACGTGTACCTATTGCAAGAAGAAAGGCGCTCTATTTCTGATTCCTACAAATTGAAACATAAGCAACAGTATTAAGGAAGACCTTTTCCAAATGCTCTTATTTCTGAGAGGTCAAGGTCACAGTCGTGTATTGAAAGCAATGTATTTGTTGGGTCAAACAAATTCAAGTCTGATATAATTATGAATTATGAGCCATTCATGGGTGATTCTGTCTATCCTATCCCTATTTAAATTTAAGGGACGTGTGAGCTTCTCAGTCTTTTATTATTAGATACTTTGACTATTTCTGAGAAGTCTTTATCTAATGAATGATCTTATTCAGGGAGTAAAGTGCGACTTTATTAATGTTCCTCTCCATTGTGTAAATTTGTCATAAGACTTAGATTCAGGACCAGTGACAGTCAGAACAATTTGGTCTTTCACCCATCTAGGAAATGACCTAGCTCGAGATAAAGGTTGTGGTTAATCGATTTGTAACTGACAAGCTTTGTATGGATCAGAGAGTCGATCCTATTGAAAAAGAAATCATCGGTTTATACCCAGCTTGTGCAATTGCTAAAGTAATGGAACAGAAAGTTCTTGAGAATGATTTTGATCAAGAAATTATTCCTTTAGCTGACACATGTATTGGCTTTTGATGAGGTCACTTTTGCTCCTCGTTTGAATCAATCAAAGTGTATTGATCGCAGTGATCCTCTTGTAACTACTCATTCTCTTTATTCTAATCAGGGTGACAAACGACAATCTCTTGTCGTCCAACAGGATAAAGATTCTGAGATCTCCTGTTTCTTTCAGAGCGCTATTAGCGGAACTGAATCCGCAGAAGTAGCTGTTTGTTATTTTGTTAAAAATGAGGTAATTATGAGAAAATGAAGACCACATGAGGTACTGTTGGATACGAGTGTCGGTGAACTATCCAATTATAGTTCCAAAATCGTACAGGTAGGATATTCTTAATTTTGCCCATGAAACTCCTTTTGGCTGGTCATTTAGGGATCAATAAGATGTATTGCTTTATCTTGAATCACTTTTATTGACCAAAAATTAAAAGTGATGGTTGTAAAAGCAGTAGATCTTGTCATGCTTGTCAAATGGTAGGTAAACCCAATCAGAAGATAACTAAAACTCATTTACAACCTGTACCTGCATTTGACAAGCCATTTAGCAGAATAATGGTAGACCGTGTCGGTCCCTTACCTAAGACCAAGCCAGGCAACCAATACTTGTTGAACATAGTGTGTGCGTCTTTAAGATTCCCAGAGGCAATTCTTTTGAGGAATATTACAATTAAAACAACTGTAAACGCTTTGATAAAGTTTTATTTTTACTCAGTATGTCCTTCCCAAATCTGTCTAATCTGAACAAGGGTCAAATTTTATGATTTTATGCTGGAATTTCCCAACAAGTTATGCATGAATTAAGCATCCAGCAATTCAAGTGAAAAGTTAAATTAAGGTACGACAGAACTACAATGGAGAGAACTTTTCAGTCTTGTGATAGAGTTCTGTCTCTATGTCTCTTTCTTCAAAATTATCTTGAGATTAGGTATTATGGTCCTTATAAAGTTAAGAAGAAATGAGCGAGGTAAATAACAATATTAGTACTCCTGGGATGTAAATATATATTAAGTATTACCAGTATGTCTATAGAGATAGCCAGGTTAATCATGCAATCAATTTAGCTGTACTTGTCTCACACAGTGAGGAGTTAAGTGATATAATGCAGTTGGACTATAGTGACTTTGGAGTAACCAATCTTCGGAATTTAGAAATTATGAATAACCTGGACCAGAAACTTTCATATCTGCTTCAACAAGAAAAGAATGAACTGACGGAACACAAGTATCTGTTTGGTATTTTGTTAAAAATGTTGGCCATGTGAGAAAACTGAGACAACTTGAGGATCCAGCTGGTGACGGGTGGTCAGTGAGCAATCAAATTTATAGTGCCAAAGTCGTATAGACAGGAAATTGTTAGTTTAGCTAATGAAACTACTTTGGCTGGTTATTTAGGAATCAATAAGGCTTATCACAAGATCTTGGATAATTTCTATTTATTGACTATAAATTAAAAGTGATATATGTGAATACAGTAGTCTTAGATCTTGTGATACTTGTCAAATGGCAGAAAAACCGAATCAGATGATACCTATGGCTCATCTGCAACGTATTCCTGCTTTTGACGAACCATTTAGCTGAATAATGGTAGATTGTATCGGTCTCATGTCTAAAGACCAAGTCAAGCAACCAATACTTGTTGACCACAATGTGTGAGTCTACAAGATTCCTAAAGGCAATTCTTTTGAGGAATAATAAAACTAAAACAATTCTAAAAGTTTTAATAAGGGGGGGGGGGGTAAACTTAATTTGACCTTCCTAAATCTGTTCAATCTGATCAAGGGTCAAATTTTATGTACGGGATTTTCCAGCATGTTATGCGAGGATTCAGTATCCAGCAATTCAAGTCTTCTGCCTATCGCCCTGAAAGCCAGGCATTTAGAAAGATTTCATCAAACTTTCAAAAAATATGATTCGGTCTTTCAAATAGTCAATCAAAATTGAAATTAAGGTATTACAAAAATTCAAAGGAAAGGAATTTTCAGCCTGGTGATAGAGATCTGTCTCTCTTGCACATACCGAAAAATCCTCTTCAGGCTAAATACAATGCTCCTTCATCATCATCATCAGTCCCGTAGTCTGGTAGACCGTTGGGGCACCGCATGAGACCGGACAACCATCTTCCTCCATTCCTATCGATTTTCCGTCTTTCTCAGTGAGCCGCTCAGTGTCAGGTCTGTCCACTCCCGAATGTTGTCTTCCCACCTCTTTCTCTGCCTGCCTCTATTTCTTCTTCCTTGTACAGTGTCTTGCAGGATTGTCTTGGCAAGTCCTGATGATCGTGAGACATTCCCATACCACTGCAGTTTACGCTTTTTCACTGTGGTCAGGAGGTCTTCGTGAGGCCCAGTGGCTTGTCTGATCCATTGCCGTACGTCTTCATTGGTGACACGGTCTTCGTATGAGACGCCGAGGATCTTTTGGAAGCATCTCATCTCTGTGGCCTGTATCCTTTTCTCTAAGTCAGCTGTTATGGTCCATGATTCACAGGCGTAGAGAAATATGGAGATCACCAGTGAGTGCATCAGTCTGACCTTTGAATTGAGTACGATGTTCTTGTCGCTCCAGATGGGCTTCAGTTTTGTCAGCGCTGCTGTTGTCTGCGCAATCCTGGAGAGTACTTCAGGCTTCGATCCTTCATCTGTTACAACTGCCCCCAAATACTTGAAGCTCTGGACTGTTTCTAGCTTCGTACCTTGGACCCTGATGTCAGTGCTGATGCCCTTGGTGTTGTTGGTCATCATTTTGGTCTTCTCTGCACTGATTTCTATGCCGTAGATTGCAGAGGTTTTGTCGAGGGTCTCTACTAAGCTAGCTAGTTCTTGTTCATTTCCTGCTAGTCCATCAATGTAGTCGGCAAAACGTAAGTTGGTGACTGTTCTTCCTCCGATGCTGACTGTCCCTTCATGCTCCTTACACAGTTGAAAAGAAAATAAGTGATTTAAATTATATCATTATTAGCCCTGGGACTACAAAACAGCTATTACTTGAATATAAGCACTTGTTTCCAGATATTCCTACACGAACAAGTCAAATAAAATCTACTATAACAGTGAAATTGCAAGTTCCAAACCTAAAACATCATCCGTACAGGATTGACCCTCTCAAAGAGGAATGTTTGAAAAAAGAAATTCAGAATTTGATATAGAATGATTTCATAGAACCGAGTAAAAGTGACTGGAGTTACCATGTGCACTGTACCGAAAGCAGGCAATACTTTCTGCATGTCCACAAACTATAGAAAGATGAACAGTGTGACCAAAACAGATTCATTTTCATTATCAAGAATCGACGAATGCATAGATAAAATTGGAGATACAAAATATGTCACCAAGTTTGACTTTTTAAAAGGATTCTGGCAAATTTCACTGGGGAAAGGAAATTTCGGCATTCGTGACTCCAGATGGACTTTATCAATATAAAGTCACGCAGTTTGGGATGAAAGGCTCGCCTTGTAAATTTCAAGTTTTGTCGCGCTTGTTAAATTTCTAGGATACATCGTAGGACACGGACAAGTAAAACCTATAGATGCTGTAGTCAAGGCTATCTCTGAATTTCGTGTGCCGATCAGTAAATGGTAACTGATGCGATTTTTAGGTATGACTGGATACTATCGGAAAATTTGTTCCAATATTTCCATAATTACTGAACCCCTGACAAATTTGCTGAGCAAGGAAACCAAGTTTTGATTGGTCTGAAAAATGTCAGTCATCTTTCGATCAGTTTAAGGCCATACGTAAGAGTACTCCAGTTCTTTCAGCTCCAAATTTCAATTAATCGTTTAAAAGGTCTGCTGATGCAAGTGTTTTTGTGTGTTATTTGATATTTTAAGGTAGTTTGAAACAAATTTCAGTCATGTCGCTACGATGACTGCACTATAACGGTTTATAATGATGTTTAGCACTGGGGCATAATGCCGATGCATGTAGCATGATGTCCCGCCCAGTCACATCATTCTTACACCAGGATTACCAGTCTTAACAATAACCTCTTTACGATGGGAAGTGTTATATTGGTCAGTTGACACCGTATCATACTCGCTATTTATGTAATTTGAGGTCGGTCTCGAAGACATTCCACGCATAGTTCGTTTTAGTAATCTTTCTGCACAATCACCCGTGGAACATCTTTGGACTTTTTAATGTTTTTGGGGAGCCAACCACGTAACACATTGTCTTAGATTGGTTTACCAGTGTATTCTTCTTTGAAGTTACCAACAAAATTTATATTGGCGTCGCTAAAGAATGGATGTTCTTTGGGATAGTCGCTGGTATCAAATTCGTTGATCAAACGTTATTGCATACGCGTCGTCGGTGGTGATATGGATCAGCTAGTAAGCTTCCTGACCAGATCCTGATCAAACGGTTTGATTTTGTCATAGTAAAACTCATACATGAGCAGCTTCGACAAATCTAAAATAGATCGGGTTTTTTCATCCTTAGTTTTGATTTATTACTGTGAACTGCAACAAGCCCACCATCAAAGATATTTCTGGATTCAAAGGCCGAGTGAGCATTCGAAGTTTGTCTTGTTCACTATCACGGACAAGATCTACGCGGATTCTTTTGCGCAGATTCTCCATGGTTTTTCTGAAGCCGGCATTATTCATGACCTTGAAAAAGTCCTTCTCAAAGTCACTGGTGTTTTTGTTCTCAGATCCGTGTTCATCTGAATATACGGTGCCATCCAAGCGTGCTGTCAAAATCCAAGCACTCGATGTGTTTTGGTTTCATTTGTACCTAATCACAGATAGTGGTGAAGGATTCGTACTTGTAATACATAATTTTGTTTGGTCCTAGGACGTGGTACTAGCTTGGTGCATTCAGTGTATTTGCAGCCGGATTCATCAACGATCGCGTACTAATATGAGGACAACCATGTACCTGGTTGACAACGCTTCTGATGCCAGTAGATAATCCTTGTGCGCCTCGTATAAATGTTTACGGTATTCTAGATCAACATCAAAGAAGTATCCGTGGTCACTGCTGATTATGCTCGTGTTTTTGTAGGTACACGTGGGCAGGATCGATCCACTGAATCCACCACCCGGCAACGGCTGCATCGCCCAACCATAATGATTTTTAGTATATAGATACATGATGTGTCTGTTAGAGGCAGCGGGATATCTGGGCTGTCGGCACGAGCGTATCTATGACTTGACATGGCTCTTGCGCCACAAAGTGAGCACTCAGTAAATAGATGTTTGTCGATGTCTGCGAGCAATTCCACCCCATACCCAGTAGCGAGAAGTAATGTTCGGGATCTAGCTTGTACACTTGCATGGCAGTGTCATGAAAATTCTCAAACACATCAGCGAGCAGGAACACATCGGTGCGCAAATACAGATCATGATAATCACCGAGGTGTTTGCATTCGAATGCTTACCAAACTATCTTTGCGTGCTCGATATCTTTTTACTGAAATACATTCGCGAGATAGCGATGAACAAAACGTTTCGATCGGTGGCAAGTTTCATCAAATCCATGGATTCTGCTTGCATTATTAAATGGTCATCGTACCCACGCAGTTTATGAAACACTGTGGATTTTTGTTTTGTTGAGGTAAATTCTCAACTGCTGTGTTGTGTGCAGCACCGCTGACGTGACAATGATCATGAACTTTGCAATCGATGGAAGTAAAAGCCTCTTCACGAATCCAGCAATGGACGCGGAGAACTCACAAAAGTTATCATCCGTCATAATTATGTCTGCTGCTGAACACAGATGCTATCATTTTGCTGTAACTTTTATCGATTTAAGAAACACCTAAATTGTGTTTAGATCATTAAAGCTCTGGGCACGATTAAGAACTGGTTGCTCTGTTTGTGTATCACACCGAACTACTACATAACAGAACCAGTATTGGATTTGTTCAGTGATTTGTAATGTTTGATCGATATCGGAAGCATTCACGTCTTTGAAAGTAGATCTGGACTCACTTGTGTCTGCCAATGAAACGTTCAAACATTCAAACTCCGTACATGATATCAGGGACTTTCATCTTTTGTTGCACTGCAGTATATTTTGCAATGTCTTTGCCTGGTTCTGGTATTATTGCTCCCTGCTGTTTTTCACTGATATCACCACAGTAAAAGTCATGGATGGTGAGCAGTTGCTGGTTTTTAAATTCATGCATGCAAACGTCTGCATGGAAACATTTTATCCTTGTACTTACTGTGTTAAGTAACTGAGCAAGATTCTTTATCCATACTTAATGCGATATTGATTCTGATTTTTTTTTCTTCATTTCACTCTACAACAACAAATTCATCTGGACTCGTCCATGCTGCTCAAGTGGGGATACTACAAGCGGATACAAAGCCTTTGTCATAAGTGAACATGTTAGTAGCGATATCTGGGTTAAGTGTTTGAAATTTATTCAGTGTGGCTTCGGTAAACTGCACGGGAAATTTGATGTCACCAAAAGTTGAATTTACCCAGATGGTGTTGGCATTTTTGAGGCAGGTCTTGATTATCACGAGCCGGATATAAAGCTGACAAAGTTGCCCATTCAAAACAATGATTGTCAAAATTCTTTATGTTTACCACTCACCTTGACTTGACCCACGCTGGTATTGCTTTGTACCTGGATCTATAAAACGGTAAATATGGTGAGAGATGTACCTCTACCTTGGCACGTCATTCGAGAGTCCATTCCGATCCTGTTTTGATGTTCATTCCATGTCTAAGGTCACTCCGAAGTTAATCAATTTATGAAAGTGTTCTGAAAACTCATATAGCATCTTTTGAGCCTCTTTGACAAATCTATGTATGCATTCAACCAATAAAGCGATATCAACGTATCCTTTGGACTTCTGATATTCCAGTCGTGGTAAATTAATATCATTCTTAGAGAACTCCATAAATTCCTTCCAAAATATTTGAGAATCAAAACAAATTTTGTTGTCATTTGTGTAAACGGAGATTCCTCCGTCTTAGCAGTGCTTGATTGAATTAGTTCTTGGAATTTATTGCCGCGAAACAAATTATCAAGAGATATGGGTATTGTGTAAAAGGCGATAGAATCTCACAGACATACTATAAAAGCACACCACATATAAAATCCAGCACAGTTTTTTTTATTACAATCAAGCACACCATAAATACAACACCCGCTCATGAATTACTATCCAAACACTTACAACGGCCTACACTAATTTAACATAGGAATAACTATCTAACAACACCCTATACGCACAATCCAAACGCTTTGTGGAGTGTCCCAACAACAATAATCACAACAAAGGTTAGAGTTCAAAAAAGGAGATGAAATCTCACAAACATTCTATGCAATCTTACATATACCATTCATTGCGCCTTGTTAGTGTAGAGTTTGAAAGAAGGAGATGAAATCTCACAAATGTACTATCAATCACATCACCTCTAACACACACACACACACACACACACACACACACACACACACACACACACACACTCCAAAGCACACCTACGTTAGATGACTATCCAAGCACATCACATATACAATCATCGAATGTTTGTATTACTATCCAAAATGTATAAGGGCCTCAGGTAACTTAACATGGGAATAGCTATTCACCATCCAACACCCTATACACACAAGCCATGAGGTACCTGAATACTATATTTAAAAAAAGCTGATTACTTTGCAATTATTCAAATGGTCAAACATTGATGAATGACTTCACCCTTTCTTAATGCATTTCAGTGCTAAAACTTACACCTACAACGTGACAGTGGAACACAGAATTCAATGGAACAAAATGCAAGAAAAGGTTAAAACTATAGAGGAATACAAAAAGCGTTTACAAAAGTATCGCCTCAAGAAGAAATTCGTTTGCGACGTGTTATGTGCAATGAAATAGAGATATAATTAAATATTAAATTAAATTAAATTAAAATATAGAGAAATCAGATTCCTTGGATATCCTTTGCCATAGGATTCTGTATAGCAAGTGTATGAATACTTCATGAAAAAGAAAGATGTTAATGACTAGTTTAGAAGAATACATTCGGAATCTACCTTTGGAGCTGCGTGAGCGGATTTTCCAGGAATTTGTGACGATACAAGTGGGAAGCAAACTCAAAATCATGTCTCCATTTTTAAACTATATTAAAAGAAGACTGATTATTAGGGAACTCTATTTCTGTCACAACGAAGCGTGGGTATAAAAGGGATGCATCATATTCTTTGGTAGAAAGTCAATGGCTGTATTCAGACGTTGCAGAATTAACAACATCTTTTACAAAAAGTATTTCCACTGAATTTGGCACAATTTGTCGTATGTGTTTTAGTGACCATATTTTGGGGATTTCGTTTACCCGCCGATTCAATGTGGACTATATCCAAACAGTTCCTGTAAAGCCAACATGGCCACAATAACGTTATCTGTATACGAAAGACAAAGTTTGTTAAAAATATTGAAAATATGATTAATACAAAATGTGTGGAAAGATGCACGTGACTGGAAACGTTTTGGCTCCGACTCAAGAAGTGGCTGACGTTGCAAAACATTTTCGCAATTGATTCGAGAATGAAAGTGGACTTACAGCCAAAGGTGAACATGACGTTCAAGTGTGTGTTAGAAGCAGTGGTAGAAGAACCCGACACAGAGGAAAACCATGTTTTGGAGAGTATCGTCTTCCACATCGATATGAATGAAAGGCCATTCTTCTAGAAAGAATTAGACACTGTCAACAGTTTAGAGTCTCAAAAAACATTTGAATATGCCCCTAGAACTCTTGGGACACTTCTCTGATCGACAATGTTGTACATTGACTTGTTTGTTTTCCGGTTTTATGATTTTGATTTCTATTTTATCGATGTACTTAGCCATTTGGCTGTTATGTTTTTCTGCATTTAATGTAAAATTGTGACTTTGAACACATAATAAACGTGTTGGAAAACTATAAAATCTCTTGTGTTGTCCATGTTATTTTCAGACTTCTAAGCACCTACTCTATGGGTACATCTAGCCTCCTCTACCTCTGCTCTCACAATCATTAGAGAAAAGTTAGATCGTTCATGTTGGGAGGCATGTGTCTTCGCCATCGTTTTAACATGGTGATCGCTGGACCGAGTTGTTCAGGCAAAAGTGAATTTGTCAAACGCGTGATCGAACACAAAGACCATCTGATGGATCGTCCACCCCAATGCATTGTGTGGTGTTACAAAGAGTGACGATCGGCTTACACGCTTCTTCAAGAAAGTCAAAGAGAATCCAATGTCTTTGTCGAAGACATTCCACTTGTCTGCCAAGAGTCAAACACATTTGTTCAGCTTCGATGACATGTTAGGAGAAGACGAAGAAGAAATCAAATTTTGTTTAAACGCAATGGACATCATTTACATTACCCAAAATTTGTTTCAACTAATTAAATACCATCGCACCACGAGCCTCAATGTTCATTACGTGGTCTTGTTCAAAAGTCCCAGAGATTAATCTCAAGTGCAAGTGTAGCCTGTTTGACTCATTGAATGACTTATGTGTACGACGATGCCACTCAAACACCTCACGCCTATTTATTCGTCGATTTAAAATCCACCACACCCGATTATTCGCGATTTCATACCCATTTGTCGCACGACTGGTGCCAAGAAAGAGGTCCCGTCATTTATACTTCCCCATCTGCATGCTAAAAAGCTATAAAGCCCTCGGACACTTCTTTTCTGTCTCAGAGTCGTCAGCATAACTTCCTTTCAGTCACATCTTAGAGCCAAATTGATTCGTGCCCTGTACGTCATCCGTCACGATAAAATTGCATAAGTGCGAGTCCATTTGTTATAAGCTAGCCTGAAAGAAGTCCTACGATGGTTTATACTTACAGCAGGTCAATTACTTCACAGAACCAACCACATCTCTCATCAAACCAAACGGTTATTTTTGATAAACATAAGGTGGTTTTGTCACAACTGGCACATCCGAGAATCGATATTGAAACCAAAAAACAACAGAAACAAACAACAAATCATTTTGACTCCACAATGAATGAAGAACGCGCGAGTACTATTATTAGTAATCTTCTGGATAATTAGCGGTATTTATTTAGAATAAAATTTATTGTCGAACACAACGACATTCAGGATGGTCCAACATGGGTTGTACGTGATAAACTTGAACCGGTTAAACAATCTCGACGACAGAGTAGTGTTGCCACAATGGACACAATTTCTAAAACAGGCACGCTGACTATTATTGACCGACCATATTATACGAGTGCGTATCCGGTATCCCCTGTAGTTCGCTCACTCTACTGTTTAAACGATCCCGATATTAATGTTATTCAACCGATGCGAAGTGCAAGAGCACCCGGCGTCGTCGAAGCCAGCAGTCGTTTCGTTACCACCACTGGCATTTTCAACTGTTTGGCTCAGAGAGTAACAAAGCATTTTATGAATAACAGATTATAAAACGGATTAACAGAATCGCGAATAAGAAAATTAATGAATGGGCCAAGTGTGTAATTAACGGTGCTAGCATAGATGATGCCAGATTGTTGGAAGAAAAAAAACATCGAAGTTTCAATAATAAGAAAAACGATAACCGACGATGTTTTGTACAAAATTCCAACAAATATGTAACACGAGGATCTCCGATAATGATAGTGGATCATAATTCTCACGCGTGGATTGAAGCAGTAACAAAATTTCCACGAGAAAAACAACTGGATTTTATTTTTGAGGAGATTTGAAATATTAATAAAAGTGTCCCTCTGTCGGCCTGGCTATTTCAGAGTGATGGATCCAACGATGACGGTGAATCATCATTTGATCAGTCTGTCCTACCGTCGGGTAAACTTTATCGGAAAGAATCACTCCAACACCCAATGAAACAAAATATCAACAATGGTTGCAAAGCAACTAGCGTCTACAACGCCGATACCAACATATATGAATTACTCAATAACTGTTTTACAATAGCTTCTGTTATTTCTCAAACAGCACAACAAAAACAATTCATGTCGTCAAACACCAAAAGAATTTCTCGACGATGTATCACGACATGGTGTCCTTTGGAACACAAACATAATTCTGCCGACATGACGTCTGTTGACAACGTGGCCTTTTATCCAGCCAGAATGTCAACCGTATTTTTCACGATTTCGTCATCCAACGCACGAAATAGCCAGAGGTGCAATAAACGGTCCACTGCCTGTCGACTACGATCTAACTGGATTTGCCGACATCGAATCCTTTGAGTTGTCAACAAATACTCATCCGGTCATCCCTACTTGGTTTGGTTGTCATTTTAAAAAAAACAGATACCAATGTTAATCTCAACGAAAGTTGTGCCAAACATCAACGTGGCTGGGCTTCGATAGTGTTATTATAATATATGCTTGTTGCAAAGATTCTCACTTCGTTAACTGTGACATCTGCGACAATATCATATACGCCAGCGGAAACAGTTTAGCTACAGCGCGATAATAACCATATGTCTAGAAAAATTATTGGAAAATTTACCGTTGGTGCGTCATCTAATAGTCATTGCCGCTGTACAAGATTAATTATGGACCTGGCAGAACTAGGTTTTGTGATCGCAAATACGGTGGCAAAAGGTCTATTGATGTCACGACGAAGTTTAAATTTACACGATGTACAAAACTCGGTCAAAAATAGATGGGGTTCTTGGAGAATAAAGCGTGAACAAATACGTAATTATTCTGAGTCAGCTGATGTGTATTACTGCAACGATAAATTATCACAACCGCCATTGGCACCATCGGTTCGTGATCCAATCGTGAGACATAAAACGGGTTATCTTAATCGTCTTGGTGGTTCTGGTAAAACAACACGTACGATAAATTTATTTAGAAATTCAGATATGACTGTGTTAACCCCAACTCACCGGCTTGATAGAGAGATGAAACAGCGGGCAGTTAAGTCATGCACATATCACAGCTTCTTTCGATGGCGTGGCGATGCGTGGACTCCCACGCGGATGGGTGAGAAATATATTTATAATATCATCATTTGGGATGAAATATGTACTGTGTCCAAAGACACGTTAAAAATGTTTATCGCCTGGCTGTCTGCAAAAAAACCACGGCAATTATCATGTGTCACGATCAAAGACAATCTCCTTCGTTTACAGGAAAATCGCCACACACCTGGCTAAAAATTACTTTGATATTTATGAGGAAATGTTGTACGACCACCGATCCAGCGATGAAACACTACGTGAACTGGAAACGTTAATTAGACTACAGCCGGACAGGATTCAATGTGAGATAACGTGCAGTGTAATTTCAGAAACGTCCATGTTTTATTGCTGGAACTTATGGCGCCCTAATGATCTTATAGTTGTATCACGGATAAACATCCGTGAGTCACTTCAACGTAGACTATTTGAGCTTCAACGGAAAAGATTTCCAACGCTGCCGGTTCCACTGTGTTATCGTGCAGCGGATACCCGTCGACAAAATATTTCAATCACTATTCCAGCTCGTTCTTAATGAAAACTTTGAAATTTCCGCACAGGTTGTTGAGCAGGCTCTAGCGGCGACAAGGTCGCAGCCATCGTGCTGCATTCTAGGATATGCAATTCATCCGTTGCATGGCTAACAATCACAGATACCAATATCTGGATTGTCGATGATAGCATCGAATGTTCAAATTTAGTATATTTGGCAGTATCGAGAGTTACAAAAATATCTCAAATGCGGAGAATTGTCTACGACAATTGTAATCAACCAGACACTCCAACGACTGGTGCAACAGTAGTCCCTGACGTCGCAGACGCTAGCAGTCATTTTATGACAGCCGGCACCATAATGATAAAATTAGCTGGTTATGCGCGGGAAGACAAAAAAACAAAAAACAGCGCATGTTTGATCTTAATGTTCATAATATAAAATAATCGCTGCACCTCCTGTAACACAATATTTTTCTAATGACGTACGACAATTTACCGTGGACAGAATCGATCGCAGTTTCAGCCACACACACGAAAATGACACTCTCACATGTCTTGAATGTAACAGACGTAATGGAGCAAGCTCCATCGAGCAAGCTTTTCCGCGTTAGTGTCCTTTACTAGTGCGCATCCAACTTGGTGGTAATTGTGTATTTTCAGGAATTAATTGTAATTTTTTCCCACGATCGCAGCCAATCAATAAAGAGAATACTGCACAATAATTTCATGGGCTTATTTGGACCAATCAGAATCACATAAAGTGATATGTTCACATGTAAATATCAAAAATATTAAACTGCACACACTATAGTCAAAGTGTACCGACTATGTGATAAAAACAATACATCTGCCAGATGAACTTCGTTGGGTGTACTGACATCAAACCGTCCATGCTGAATCGTTTTGGGACGTGGTAGATAAATTTGCCATATTGCCTGTCAGACCAACCAATCTGTTAATGTCTGTGTTGGTAATGTTAAATACGAGATTGGTATGTCACCGGCTAAGCCACTGTATTTTAAAATTCTCTCTGTGGAGCCAATAAATACGAATCAAAATAAACAACACCACATGGATCAACAGAGTATGCAGCCCAATGAGTACCTAAACCAGAACGGCCATCGAGATTAATGATACCAGTTCAACGCTGTTTGGGTTTTCCGGTAACTGATCACGCATGAAAACACATCTGAAGTGTTTTATATTTAATCGCCAAGCAGCATCAAGTAAGTTAAAATTGGACATTGGGAGTTTTAGCGAAACTCACTCGGCAGTCGCAGACCTTAACCGTACCTCGTTCCTGGTAATCTTAGACCCAATCCCTTTTTGGAGGTCTTTAATCCTTGTCCTGTTGCCTTTTTCAAAGCCATACCTGCAGCAGAAGCTGCAGCTGCAGTCAGTGCTGGTATCGCCGCTAGAAGTGGAAATGTACCACCAGTTTGCTGTCTCGCTGATCACATTCGCGGAAATATCAAGTCGCACTCCAGTGGTTGATTTGTTGGCGTCACTGTAGTGTTTGGGCTGACTTTCAGTCAAGGATAATTTATTTGGGCCTTACAACGCCATTGATGTCAGAGATATTTTTGCTCCAAAATTTGTCTTTGATGCCGATTGCAACTTTTTAATCTGACCAGGTGTCAGAGTAACATTGACGTGATGATATGACATTATAATATCATGAATGATTTAATTGCATGTTTTCCACTAGTGCATCAATGACTCTCATTCGTCCACCAACGCCTTCAAGTAACATTGTATTCTCTGACCGTATAACAACGATTGCTCTGTAATAACCAGTTGGCGCAGGACCAACAGTGGCTCGCACGTGTACGTCAACGACTGTCTGTCTGAATAAATCCATGATGTTCCAGTGAGAAATAATAGATCGGATACAACATCGAGAAATCCTGCTGGGATATCTGCTGGCAAGAGTAGATATTCTGATCACGCCCCATGAATCTCATGAAACTATGATATGCCCGTGCAACATTATTTTGGTCAAAATTCAGTATTTTATGTCTTTAAATGGTTTTGGTGTCCATTTATCCTCAGCGAAATTGTAGACACTGCTAATCTATCAAACACCATTATGTTTGCTCTCTAATCGTTATATCGGGTGGCACTCTGAAATCCCAAGAATATGTATCGTGGTACTGAAATTCCTTGCTGTTATGATATCTGCCATGAAAATGTTCCTGATGTGCCTGGAGCTGTGTCTGTGGTCATTGTCAGCCATGAGAGCGTTGGTTTACCACCACTGACCATGAACGATAACAACCGCGCTTCTTCTGTCACTAATGGAGTCATCGTTGGCATCCATAATGCCAGTTTTGTTAGTGGTACTTTACCAGCACCACCCCCACAAATTGCAGAACGCCAGACTGCATCGCTGTCGGTGGCCTTTTGAACCAGTACTCCGAAGATAACTTTACTAACATGTCCACAGAATCTGAAGATATGTGACAGTGGTATCACAAATGAAAATCCAATATCGGCATTAACATGAGATCGTCGTGCTGCGAATCCTAAGTTGAATTCTGGATTAGTACTCTGTAGTGTCGCATAAGGAGCGGCAGGTCGAGGTATCATTTCAGCTGGTTGTGGATCAACAGAGCTAATCTGTGTTAACTGTACCATGAGATACTGCCTATCGTCAGGGGTGTCAGTAATGCCCTTCGCGAAGATCATGGACAGACCGGCGAACCGTGAATAGTCATCGCTGTATCGGCCAATCTGATAATTGTCGTAGTAACATCAACTCTCTACATTCAGTGATATGTCTGACACTGTTAAACAACGACATAACACCACTGTTAACGAATCCACATAGTTCCTTTACTGCATATGCGGTATTACGGTATTATCATCTTTCACAAGTTTACCCTGAACTTCAATATATTCTTGGCGGGCAGGAAATACCTGGATATATCTTGTACGTTTAGTTCGATTCGTCTTTGTTGGTTAGGTTCCCTTACTTCATAAGAATAATATTGATAATCACGCACAAACGCATCCTTGAGTACTGATGCATCCATGTCAAATGCTGGATCAGATACACGTTTGATCATTTTTATTTATATTCGCTGTTGTCTAAAACGATGTTTTAACACCGATCAATAAGTGGTTGATCAGCGACGACGACGGGCCAGACCACTTCCCGCTATTAGGTTTGCGGTTATGTTTTTTCTATCTCGGTGGTGGCTTGTTTTGTCAGTGACGGCACACTAGCTAATTATTTCAACCGTTCATTTGCGGCTTGATTTATTATTTTACTGACACTTGCGGGCATCACTTTGTTGCTGGGTAGTTTTACCGGCTGTGGTTTTCGTCGTACCAATCTAGCGAGTCTGTCCTTGATCGCTGAGAATGCTTTACCAGCAGTATCACCAACAGTGACAATACCCTTATCATGAACAACTTAGATGGCTTTCATTCCTAATTGTTTTCCAGTTGGAATAGCGTTTGGGGCTATCCTTTTGAATAAATCTTGAAGAACATCGCCGAATCCATCTCCGTAGATCATTTTATAAACCGGTAATCGTGAATTTATCACCCTGACGTTTTCTGGTCCACGTTGGGCATTGTGTGTAATCATGTTATTTAGTTATCACCGATCTAATTGATCGATCAGTGTAATGATCATCGGTAATTCATCGATTAGTGCCCGATAAACGTTAATGTCCATGACGTCACCCGTAAATAAACGCTGACAAATAGCATCTGCTTCACTGATGATTTCGTGGGAATTATTACCGGCTCGTCTTCCACCAATCAAAATTTCTAGTCTATCAACATCAACGAGGACGTTATTCGGACAAAGTTTATCTTGAATCACTGGAGAGGTTTGTTTCTGACGACGTCGATGTGTTTGAACATCGTGAAGTAGCTTCCATTTGCTTCATCACCATCATCATGGCGCTTTATTAGCTTTTTTAGCTTCTTTGACTTATTTCTCAAATTTTTTAAATTCGTCTTTATATTTATCGCTGATTTGACTTATACTATGGTACATTCGAAACACAAAACGAGTCCAGTTTTTTGAACATCAGTGGTCTCTGGGTCAAACAAAGAACTACCAGTTGAGTATCCCGCTGCAGCAATCGCTATGGGGTTATCGCAAAGTTTTATAAAACCTTCTTCGGTAAATTGGGCAGGTGGGTTTTATTTTAATTGCTTCTGGTTCTGTTGCAACAAACGACGGAAGAAGGCCTCTAGTAGATTTTGTGACTGGTTTAAATAACTGTTCTGTACTTTCTGTAAATTCACTTGAGCTTCCTGACGCTGTCGTAGCTGCTGATTGACAGAATCACGGACTAGGATATATTTCTTAATTGCCTCTAGTCGTTGTTGGGCTAATGTATCCGTATAAGATTCCATAGTAAATACAACGTCACTCATTATTATTATTACAACAACAATTCAATTACAAATCACTGGTCAATATATTGAAATTGCAACGTATTTTTTTAGCCTACAATAAATTGTCGGAATGCCACATATTCAACTCACAACATAGAAATTCCCATGATGTATTGTGTTGAGCTAAAAATAACACGTTATAAGTACACACGGCTACAGATCTACTGGTGCATTATGCGATGGCAGATCTGGCTCTATGTAGCTGTAGTTTGGCCATTCAAACAGACACATGTCCACGCATAGTTTATTTTAAATCACTAAACAAATCCATCAATAACAACACAGATGTAAAACAAATTATTTAAAATCTTATCAGCTAGACAGGCTCATGGGTAAGATTGTAATTGATTATAGTATTTTTGCCACCGTAACAGAGTTATATAACACGTTCAACAGACGACATGTATAACTCAGACTGCCAGTTATACTGATTGGGAGAAAATCACGCAGCGTACACATGACACAAGTGCCCAGTATTTATCAATTGAGGTCAGAATGGACAGTAACCAATGCCAGTAATTTTGCATTGAGGTCAAAATGGATAATAACCAATGCCAGTAATTTTCTGTTGAGCTTATATTGGTGTCCATGCACAAATTAACATTGATCGGTACATATCCTTTTGCTAATTAATATTTTTTTGCTCCAATCAGGCTTACATACATGACTCTGATTGACACTTTGTTATAATAATGTTGATTTTTGTTAGACTCCAATTGCAAAATAGAGGCTTTTTTGGCATCATTTTTGTTGTGGACTGTCTTCGATTTTTTTTTTTATGCCAGATGGTGGTGGGGTCCCCCTAAGGTCGACGCCACACCTTTTTGGATCTGCGTCACCCTCTTGCTCCTAAGAGGATCCGAATGACCACGCAGCCACCCAGAAAAAAATCATCTCCCCAAAGACGTTCCAAGACGAAAAACGGTTGTGCTACGACCAGAACACATCCGAAAAAAACAGAAAGCCACAAGAAAAGAAAAAGTCCCAAGAAGAAAATGGGTTCTACCAGAAAGAGAGGCACTACTGCACGGACGCAACCGTACATCGCTAAGCCACGACCCTTGGTGACCGTGTCTCCAGTCTCTTCGACTTCGTCGTTGGCTTCTATGTTGTTCTCAGTGAGTTTTGTGGCGTCTAATGCTAGTGCAGCAGCATCATTTAGTTCATTATGTACTACTAATGCTGTGCTAACGTTATTATATTCCTGTGTCGCTTAGTAAAATGTTCTTTCAACTCAGTTTTTGCACAAACTAAAGTGCTTTTCTCGTTTGTGGTACCTAGACACTTCGTATCTTTTTGTGTTTTGTTTCATCGTCTTGTTTATCAAATATTTTTTTTTTAATCGCTTTAGCTTTATATATATAACAAAACATTGTCCATCCAGAATAATATCATGCAGATGCTCTTCTAATGAATTCGCGCAGTCTATTTTAGTACGTTCCAAACACAAATTATCAAGTGCAACATATCATTCCAGCATTTCACGCAGTTGCTCTGCAAGCATTCCTTATTGTGCAGTATAAATTTTCTCTCTTATACCATTAAGATTTTCATTAAATTAAAATTTTTAAAACGAATAATTGTATCTGATGCCACTATTTGTACTTGCGGCGATGCTTTTGCCATTTTATTCGAATAATCACCATCATAAACAGCGTTATTAAAATTTCTGCAAACAGCAACACTATTTTTCATTATTAATCACTATTACACAAAATAAAAACGACCTATATAACATTTTGAAGATGTGATATACCAGGATTAACTGGTTCTGCATTATTACAAAGTGTTCCATACCATCTGTGTTTTGCGTTTATTAAAGCCGGATCAAGCCGGATCGTACGTGCTGTAATCGAGATAAACACCAACATCATCATATAACGTTGAAAAATCAGTATCTAATTATTATTTGTATAATTGTTCTGTTCCACTAGTTCCACATCGTAATTGAAATTTCCAAATTGCCACAGCAACATGACATTTTATTTTTAACCAAAAATTTCATGAAACAGGATTCCAGGACCTACTGCAGTAACATGCGATGCAAAAAACAAACTTGGATCGGCCACCGCAGTAACATAAGATGAAAAACCAAACTTGGATCGTATCCAGCGTGTGATGAAAATATTTGTATTATCAGGATGAGGCGGTATAAAACCATTATTATTTTTTACTCGCTTTATTACTGTTCCTCCGGCAGCGCCATTATCATTCGCATACGTTTGGTTTGTTAAATCGTTACCTGTTCCTGGCGCAGCAGATGATATCGCTTTGTTAGCGCCCATGTTCAATGTTCCTGTCATTATATCGCCGGACTTTTTTTACAGCAGCTGTTAGTGCATTAGTGTTATGTTTATTTAATTTAATTATTTGTTAGTTAGTTATATTTTATGTTTTATTTTTGTGTCGGTCCCTTACCTAAGACCACGTCAGGTAGCAAATACTTGCTGACCATAATGTGTGCGTCAACAAGATTCCCAGAGGCAATCCTTTTGAGGAATATTAAAGCTAAAACATTAGTAAAAGCTTTGATAAAGTGTTTTACTCAATTTGTCCTTCCCAAATCTGTCCAGTCTGATCAAGGGTAAAATTTTATGTCTAGAATTTTCCAGACAGTTATGCTTGAATTTTGCATTAAGCAATTCAAGTCAAAAGTGAAATTAAGGTTTGACAGAGCTACAATGGAGAGAACTTTTAAGTCTGGTGATTGAGTTCTGTCTCTCTTGCTTATTCATCAAAATTTTCTTCAGATTAACAAAGTTAACAAGAAAATTAATGAATTAATTACAATAAAACTACTCTTGGGATGTACATGTATTAAAGGAGTATGATGATACAGATAGCCAGGTTAATCATGTGATTAATTTAGTTGTACCTGCCCCACACACTGAGGTTGTAAAGCGATGGAATGCAATCAGACTGTATTGATTTGGGAAAAACAAATCTTCGAAATTCAGAAATTATGAATAATTTGGACCAGAAATTTTCACATCTGCAACAACAAGAAAAGAATGAACTAAAACAGTTATTACTTGAATATGAGTACTTATTTCCAGATATTCCTACAAAAACAAATAAAATCTACCATGACGTTGAAATTGTAAATTCCACATCCTGTGAAACAACACCCATACAGGATGAACCCTCTCAAACAGGAATGTTTGAAAAAAGAAATTCAGTATTTGCTGGAGAATGATTTTATAGATCCGAGTAAAAGTAACTGGAGTTCACCGAGTATACTTCTTCTAGTACTTTTCAACATTTAATGAACATGATTACATCAGGTCTAGATAATTGTGATGCTTACATCGATGATGTCATCGTCTACAACGACACCTGGATAGATTATTTAGCAACAATTCGGAAATTTTTAGACAGACTCACTGATGCAAATTTGACAAATAATTTTTCTAAAAGTGAGTTTTGCTGTGCTTGTATAACATATCTAGGACATATCGTGGGACATGGACAAGTTAAATCTATAGATGCTAAGGTCAAGGCTATCTCTAAATTCCCTGTGCCTGTCAATAAAAAGCAACTGATGCGATTTTTAGGTATGGCTGGATACTATCGGAGATTTTGTTCCAATTTTTCCATAATTGCTGAACCCCTGACAAATTTATTGAGCAAAATATCCAAGTTTCTTTGGTCTGAAAAATGTCAGGAGGCTTTTGATAAGTTAAAGGCCATACTTAAGAGTGCATGAGCTCCAAATTTCAGTAAATCATTTAAACTGTCTGTTGATGCAAGTAATGTTGGGGTCGGAACAGTATTGATTCAAGAAGACAAAAATGGTGTAGATCATCCAGTGTGATATTTTTCGAAGTAATTAAATAAGCACTAGAGAAATTATTCCACAATCGGTAATGAATGTTTGGCTTTGATAATGGCATTACAACGCTTTAAAGTTTACCTTAGTTCAGTTCCATCTCCGATTATTGTGTTTAGTGATCACAACCCCCTTACCTTCATCGGCAAGATGAAAAACAAAAATCAGAGATTATTTAGGTAGAGTCTGTTGTTGCAGAAATATAATATTGACATCAGGCACGTTAAGGAAAAAGACAATTTAATAGCAGATGCACTTTCACGTGTATAGAAATATATTGTTTCATATATGCTTGGTGTCATTTATAAGATTTCATCTGATGTTTTATTTACCACATGTATATTTGACTTATTGTAAAAAGAAAGCTTTATTGCTTAAATCTTTCTTTTCTTTATAAGAGTAAGTGTTATGTATATTTAATTTAATTGTTTGTTAGTTATATTTTTTTTATTACATGCTATTGTATGTTGAATTTCACATTGTCCAAAACTGAGTTCATTTCTGCTTGACCCAAGTTGACTTTTTTATTTTATTCGTTGTTAACAACTAATACAAAGCTAAATTATTCTCTCTGTGTATGGTCTTAATATCAGGATCATTATTAATAGAATAGGTAAATATGTTTATTTGGATCAAAGTTTTGGAGTTTCCTAAGTGAATTATACATAATCCAGGTTATTGTTTTGTAAACATCAGGATCATTCTAGAAGGTTATTTTCCATTAGGTAATCCTTTTTAGGAAAGCTAATTGTGACCTGAGGTCAAGTAGAGAACGATATAAGGACTGTAAGGACTTGATCAATCGTGCTTTAACATCTAGCCCTCTCAAGTTGTATAGTATATGTTTTGGCTAGTAGTTTGGGGCTGGAATCTTTTTTGTTCAAATTATTGAATTCAAGTGATTATTTTCTCTGGAAATGCAAATGTGCTCCGATAAAATGCTTGGATAGAGACATTCACTGGAATTTATACTGAATTCAAACCTGTGATTCAATAAAAGATTGTTGACACATTAACACTCTATAACCTATAACAGACACGTCATCGCCTTCGGGTTTTGGATTTCTTCGCCAATTGTACTGACTTTTATTCAGGACTTTAAATTATTAGGACTTGTGTCTGTAATTCTTGGTTTATTTTGGAATTTAATTCGCAATGCCGTAAGTTCTTTTTTCTCATTTTCACTTTGTATTCGAGGGAAATAAATTATATTTGCTAAATTTTAAACAGCTTGCTGTCTTTCACTCTTTTCTGTTACTTATTTTAAGGATATTGATTCGTAACAGAAAATTGTCTTTCTCTCCAATTGCATTTGCTTTTGTTTTTCTTCTTTCTGTAACTACAACTGCATTTTCCTCTCTCTCTCTCTCTCTCTCTCTCTCTCTCTCTCTCTCTCTCTCTCGTCTTTATTTAACTGCTTCTGTCTTTCTTGAAGCTCAGGTTTTCTTAACTATAATTCCATCTTGTATTTTAATTTTAATTCCTTTACTTTTATGTTAGAGTCTGATATAGACTAACTAATCACTTTTACCCAAAACACTCTTTTCCACCAAATATTGGACCAAAATAGGTTTTATTTCCTGCTTCGTTAAAGAAGCTCTTGCCTCAGACAGATCATATGTTCTGGCAAGCTGAAGCATTTCATCTTTTTTCATGAAGTCTAACTGTTCCTGGGTAGGATTTGAAATAAAGCTCTCCACTTCAGATGACATTGTAAAAAGCTTTGTGTCTTTCATTCTTTTCTTTCCGATTTTAAGAGCATAGACTCGAAACAATTAGTTAAACAAGAATATGCTACTACACCACCAATATCAACAGCAGCTGGCAGGTTAGTAACCCGATTATTGTCTATGTTTAATGCCCCTGACATTGTGTCTCCTTAGTATAGATACGCCTACAGTGCCACAGCTAAGACTGCTTGCAGCACGGCATACGCATGCCAAGTTGTATGAGAAAAGCAAACATGCTTGAATTACTCAGATCCATCTTTGCCCTGAATCCACAACCACCACCACAGGTTGTCACTGCCAATGCGGTGGCAGCAACAACAACCAGCAAAACAAAGATAAAGACAACTAAGACTATTTGTGCGCGAGTACCATATCCGAAGACCCAGCGGCGAAAGAAAGGCTGATAACCTATTCGTGTGAACAAAACCGTCTTCATACTGAGGATGAACAAAAACGTCCTCTCGCTTCTGCTATTGGTACTGAAGCGGCCGAGTACGTTCGTGCAAAAAAGGCAACAATTACACGTGCCCTAATTTAAATTTCAGAAACTTAGTGGTTAGTTAGAAAATCACGTAGCCATTACCCTGCCCACCTACGCACCAGGCAAGGACGCTCGACAACTGCTAAATAGCAACACCAAAATGTGTCCATCCAACGTCAGTGATCAATGTGAAGAATTTTGATAATAGTTTGTTTTGAGTGGGCCATCTTTTCGGCACTATACCAGCCAGCGACATTCAAGTCAGGCTAAAAAATATCGACAACACCTGGGGCAACTCAACTTTGGTGATATCGGGTCTCCCGTGCATGTGACCAATGCCACACTGAAGAAATCTGAAACTCTGAACCCAGGTATAAATGTTAATGTGTTCGCTTCAGGCGAAGACCTTTATCAGCTGTCGCTATCTCTCCTCAGACAGAACGGCCGAACCCAAATTCATTCATTTCATTACAGAGTGAAATAAACGACACCGAGTCAGTCTCGCACTACATGTGGGACAAGGACCTTGGCCGGTTGCTTAGCTCGCACAACAAACACAAGTACAAAAAATATACATGCAGACGCTGTATTCAACACTCAAAAGCTGCTCAAAAGTCATGACCTTAATGCGGCGTTATCAGTGAAAACCCACAGCACACAATCATGCCCGATCCTAGTAAAAAAAAAATCTGTCAAATTTACTGTAGTGCAGTGAAAGATAAGAGTCTAAATGTGGCTTTGGAAAAAGGCATTGAGGGTGACCAGACAGTGCAAGTCGCAGAAAAAACTCCACGCGGGTTTTGTTATGCCGTGGTTCGATGTGATGGCAAAACAGAATCACCAGTCCTTTATCGTGCAAGGATATGCATGATCACAACAGCAACGATAGTAGTATATGGGGTTACCGTAGCGTCAATGGGAATTAGCATTACAGACCCCCCCTGGGCCAGTATAGCGTCAAGAAATAAAATCTCACCCTGGGCCTGTATAGCGTCAATGGAAAATTGGGTAGAGGGACTAGAACACCCTGGGCCTGTATAGCGTCAATGGAAATTTTGTAGAGCGGTACTAGTAGACTGTGGGTTTGTATAGCGATAAGCGACAGGTGGCATGACGTCACACTGGTAACAATGTAGCAAAAAGAGAAGTACTGTGACGTCAGGCTACCTGAGAGAGGGCTATAGACAAACACGAATCAAGAGCGTTCGTGTTTTTTAGTAGAGGAAGGGTTTTATATATATTCGTTTAGGGTGGAGACAAAATGAAAATTAAGATCTTTTCGAGGCATTGGAAGTGGCCCTGAAAAGGGCCGTTGTTTGTTATGTGATGTTAACACTATTCCGTTAACATACAGGACATCGCATAGGTCTTCTTTTCTTCCTCAAATTTCTCAAAGTTTGTCTTAAACTGTGTCTCACTTCTGGTCCGTAGATGAGAGTCCGCTTAAGACAGCCTTGTCTTTCCACATAACATCTTCTTTTCCAAAGAGTTGCACCGGTGATCCGGATGACAGTCCATTTTGTTTTCACATACATGGGTAAGTCTGTACGGAACAGCATTGAGGATACCAAAGTAGAGGATTCTACGTCGATCAACATCTTCTCTGTGACGAGAACAGGTGAAGGGGAATGAAGTGAACCGCGTTTATTTATAGTGGAAGACCGGATCGAAACGGATTGAAAGGGTTCACCAATCCCAACACGCGTTACAAAATTCAGTCACTTCGCGGAGTCTGTCTTCCAATCCGAAGAGAGCTACCTGTGACGTCACATTTCCTATATAGGCACACTAGCGTCTGTGCGCAGTGAATCGATGCAGTATTGTTTTGTGAAACATGACGGAACCTAAGAAGACAATGAATTGGGGTGCACCGGCTGTGGAGACGAGAAGTAATGGTACAGCAGCAGCTACCAAAGTGAACACGGTGCTACTTCCCGAAGAGGTTGATTTCAACTGGGATTTAGTAGATTTTTTATCTTCTTCCCAAGAATTTGTTCCGGTACCAGTACCTTCGCCACTTTCTCCTTCATTACCACGTGTCGACGATTTTAAACAAAGACAGAGAGAAGAATTGGAGAAATTTTTACAGCAGCAGAAAGAAGCAAAGCAAGTATTTCTTCTTGAACAGAAACAGCGAGAAGAAGAAGAAGAGGCAAGAAGGAAACAACAGGAAGAAGAAGCAGTAGAGAAGAAACAAAGTCTAGGAGAGAAGGAGAACAGCGAAAGTCAAGCGGTCACGGTACTCTTGGACATTTTGGCCGAGTTAAGAAGTCTGAAACAAATGTATCAGACTTCTTTATTACGACCCAAGAGAAAAAGACCTTCCCGAGGCAAACAACCTAACCCTGTGACTACACCAGAGATACCACCCCTAGTGATATCTACTAGATCATTGACAGGAGCAAGTCCACAAGTAGGCCTTGGCCGTGGCAAAGGCTTAAGACAGTTAAAGCGAATTGATTCTCGTTCCTGAGTTTGTTCTAAGGAAAAACAAACACTCAACAGTCCTTTTCAGGGCTACCCAATACTCTCGAAAAGAGTGACTATTCATTTTGCCAAAATCAATTAAAACTCAAAATCCCTTCTTTAACCCTATGATGTACGTGTTGTGAGTGTATGAGTGTAGGTCCTTATTATTTCTAAATAATGAAAACCAAGAGACACTTACGTTTTTTTCAGTTTGGTCTATTCTGTTACAAATTTTTACAATTCAATATCACAACATAACACAACACAACACTTTTAAAAAAGTTCATAGATTTCTTCTTCTTCTTTTTTCTTTCACTCTCTCTGTTTTTTCAATTTCTTCACTTTTACACTTTTTCCTCTTCTTCCTCTTCTTCTTCCTCACATTTTTCTCGTCTTCTTTTCTTTTCTGTCTTCTCTTTCTGAACGTGTCGGGGTTCTTCTTTTGTCGAGGTCACCTCTGTTTCTTCTTCCTCCTTCTCCTGCTGCTGTTGTTTCTTAGGGCACTCTGAAGACCAATGTCCTTTCTCTTGACAATGATAACAGGTATCTTGACTTTTGTTTCTTTTGACACTGGTCTTGCTTCTTTGACGGTCTGGACATTCTGTAGCCCAATGCCCTTTCTTTTGACAGATATAGCAAGTATCTTGACTTTTATCTCGAAAGGAAGGAGAGTAGTCCGTCGGCTTCTCTGAAGAAAACTTTCTTATCACACCTCGCAATGCTCTAATCAGAAGTTCGATCTGTGTGGGTTCTTCCATTGTGCTGGTCGGCTTGAGAGCGAAATGAATACTGGGAG
>JAECUM010054989.1:0-29086 GCA_016617855.1 Megalonaias nervosa
AGGCATCTCTCTACACACATAAACGATCATCGTTGTCACGTATGTATTACTTATATTATCATTATCATAGTCTGAACCATTCCATTAATGAAAAGTTACAAACATTTCTCCTAAATAACCATTTAAATCAGAATGGTATTTTCAATACTGCGTTTCTCACCTTCGTTGTGGACACTGCGAATATCACGTACATTCATTTGCTAGTTTGAAAGTTTCATTTATGACTCTTTAAATTTGTCCATATTGTTCACTTTATCATCTCTACTTTCAAATAGACAAAATGGCTTCTTTAGTTCATCCACAAACAAATCTAATAAACTGAAACTTAAAGCATCTACTATATGAGTGTACATGGTTTGTTTACAAAGTAGTTCCTAATACAATATACTATTTTAGGTACACGTGTCTTACACGTGCGTACAATATCAAGGTGTTCGGTACCATAAAATATTGCACCATTCTGACAACGTAACGTTAACGGAGAAAAAAAGGAGTATATAATAAGTAGTTTAATGAAACACTGGTTAAAACATTAAGTGGTACATAAGAACAAGATCAAAAGTGTAAACAACAACTATAAATCAAGACACGCTTCTGATGCTAATGAACATAAACACTGTTGATCCACTGAGTAAGAAGGACATTGTTAGAAAAATTAGACAATGGCTGCTAGTGCCATTTTAATAAGTCTTTGGTATGACTCGGCCGGGGTTCGAACCCGCGACCTCCCGCATTCGAGGTGGACGCGCGCGTACGTTAGCTATGCGAATTGTACTACAAGCGTGAGCAAGGGACAGCTGAATTATTATTGATTAAACCTGACCTTGAAACATCTTGAACAACGGAATAGCAATTAAACAAGGCCATTAATAAATCAAAATACTTACTCAAGTGTTTTTGCCGCTATCATTTTAGTCGGGCTTTCCTTTTGAACTCAACTCTGCCAAAGGACGGCCGATTTTTAATCAAAGCCAACACGACCACGTTCAAGTCCTTTCTTACTTTAAAAAAAGAGCCCTCATTTGGACTAAACTCTCCAGATTACAACAATAAAGCAATCGATTGACGGCTAGTCGTGTATATACACGCTATAAACATAGTTACAAAAACACGCACAATAGCTCGCGCAAAACGAAGTACATGTTGAATCATAAGAATTGAACCAGCATGAAGAACTTAGTTGGAAATATGTATTAACATGTTTGTACTGGAGAATGACTTATACACTAGAAGAATTTAAATAGTTTATTGGTGTGGTCCCTCTCAGACTTGCATCATAGAAGGGACCCCCTAGTGCCAAAAGTTAAAGGATTTTATGTGATTTTGTTTTTCCCCCATCGTGTAGGTTTGTATTAAGTTTATTAGAATTTCAGTTTTAGTTAATTTTGATCTAGGGTTTCTACACCGCCCTACTCTAATGTAATGAATCGCCTTGACCCTGGCTGGTCTTACAGCTTTATTTACAAAAAGTGATCCTTGCCAGGGATCAGTGTTGTCCGATGTTTGCTATATGTGTGTGCTATTTGTTTTGTATGTTATCCTGTATTTTTGTATAGACTGGCTATTATAAGTCAAATTCTTTGAGTTGTTATTTACTTAATGGTTCAGATATGACTCGGGAAGTTCGGCTGTGACGTATGGTAATTGCATGAAGCTTATTGGTCGGTACCATGCTTCCCGGTCTTTTTGGAACCTATGATATAGTTTAATATGTGTGCTTTTGTGTAGGAGAATTACAGGTAGAAGAGAATAGTATTAAGTATTTGCATGCTGAGTGTGTACATGTGTGTATTTATACCTTATGCGGTATATTGGTTGTTCCGTATTTCTGTGTTCGTAATGTTCTTGTTGCTGGCCTTGCATTTGGGAGATCCGGTACGATCCGTACTACCACCACACGTGAGTCTCGTAGCATAGGCATCGTACCATACGCCTCTTACTCAGCAAGGCCATAGCCCTGTCACCATTATATGTGTATATGTTGTTCTTAATGTGTTAGTGAAATACAGGGACCTCTAAGGTATAACATTGATTAAATTTACCTTGAAGGTGGCTATTATTTTAAGACTCTTCTCTTACTGTTTTCATTATTGAATTAATTTAAGTTATTAAGTCATTATAGATCTTCTTATCATTAATATTGTTTGTAAATAAGAGTTGCTTGTCTTCTAGTACCCCATATATAGTTATAATTTTATTTCTTAACTCCTGCCTTTCTGTAGCTACTTTGGGACATCAGAGTATTAGGTGATCCTTTGAATCCACATGGTTTCCGCATAGTCTACATTGTAGTATAAGGCTTATAATATGTCTGTTGAAACCAGCCTAGCCCGTCAGCCACTTACCGTGCAGGTATAGGAAAAGCCTACTTTGTCAAGTCATCTTTGAAGGTATTTTAGATTAACATACGATTTGTATTGATTGTCACACAGTGGAAAGTTCAGTACTGAGAAACAAATGTAGAGAATATATAGTAAAATTAATTGTGTTCTATGGCCTGTCAGTGCAGTATTTGAGTTAAGTTTAAACTGGTATAAAATCTTTATTATTAATGATAGACACATGAAATTTTAATATGTTATGTATATTGACTTTAAAAATATAAGAATGAAATTAAAAATAAAAAATTGATTTTTATTTTAAAAATTTAAATGAAATTTTTTAAAAAATTAAAAAATACAATTTTTCCACCAAAAATGCACATATATAATATTTATTGGGAATGATATTAAATGATATCAGCATATATATAATCCTACACCATATACAAGCTCAAATGATGGATATTTGTCAAATTTTATCAGAGAAAATATCTTTGTAAGTCAAAATGAGACCTTCATTTAAAATACATGAAGACAAAATTCTATTTTGTATTGTACCTTTAAGTCATTGAAACTATTTATTTGGGGTCCAAGCAGTTAATTTATGTGTTTATGATGGGGTGACTTCCTGAGTAACACATATCTGCTTGTATAGCTATCAGTAATTGTTTATAAACATAGTTATAGGTATTTAGTGAGAGGACAGAGATGAAGACTTTATACTAGAACCTGCTCAAGTTCTCTACAAAATCATATTAAGCTGTCAGAGAATGAAATACAGGTCAAAGGGATAAAATATACTTTCCCCAGGTATATTTACCCTTGCATGTAAGAAAACAGCAAAAGGATGTAAGTTGAACACAGAATGCATTCCATTTTATTGTTCAGTTTCTTTAAGATATTGATTGATGTAGTGCGGCATTGTGGCCTAGATGATATTATGGGAATTCAAATGATCCATTTTGCTTTATGCATTATTAATTACTAATAATATTTGTTAACTGACACTCTAAAGATTACATAAGAAATATTCAAACAGATTATTTGAATTTAACTTTGTACAACTAATCTTAACATGGTTACATAGCTGACATGAACAAATATGCATATATTTTAGAATGTTTGGGATCAAAAGTTGACATTCAGTACATCATATAGGCTGACATAGTACCTATAGTGAACCTGTAAGGCTCAGTTCTGGCTGTGTGCACTTCAAATATCCAAGATGTTATTTTCATCATGAATATGCCTCTGTATGGTAACATATTTCAATTTAGTACTTTGACAGAGTGCGGTATTGCAGCATCAGCTGATATCTGATTCCATTGAATCATTGAGCTTAATAACTGGTAACCAACACTCTTAAAAATAGACTAAAAATGTTCAAACAGATCATTTGAATTATGTTTGCACATGTGATTTTAATAAGTACATTGCATATGTCCCACACATGCAAATGTCCATCCTTGTTTACAAGTTTTGGGGATCAGAATTTCACATTTGGCTGATGATATAGGATCTGTTGGTACCTATAGTTGATCTGTGTGGCAACATTTGGCTGTATTCACTCGCAATATCCAAAATTGTTATTTTCCTCATGAATAAGATTGCTTATAGTAATAAATTTTAATTTGGTACATTGTCATTTGACTTTCCAGTATACTGGTATGTACTAATGTTTGCACCAATGATCAAACCTCACCGTTCCAACATTGCCTTAAACTTGATGATACATACTCTACCTGATTAGTTATTTAACCTGTAAATGGCTAAATATGCTTGTAGAAACATCATCTATTTTTAGGATGCATTTATCACTTTAATACATGCCCATTGCTTCACATTTCTGAGTGTCACTCTGTAAAGTTTACTATTTTTTCCCATGTTTGCAACCTGAATGTTATTTTGAAATCACCATATCCAACACATTTTAATTTCATTTGCCTACATCTTACAGTTTTCTAGAATTAAGTGAAACATGTTATATATTTTCAGGTCTGGCCTGGTATCTGGAACAAAGTGTTAGAGTTGGATCAGTTTGGAAGCTCTCCAGTAGTCCGGTGGTGATAGCAAGGTCTCATAAAGGACATGTGCAGTGTACTGCTATAAGTGACCAAAATTAGTTCATATCAGCACACTGATATACAGCACCTCAAAGACATGGCTTAGATCTTCATGAGAGAGATTCGCACCATTGTTCAGTAAGGTGGAACCTCCCTGAAACTGTATTTTCCTATCACATTGTTGACTTTTGTAGTTATCGACATTAAAATGGAATGCATTTTTGCTATAAAACATAGTAGTGGTCCCACCAAAACTTTAAATTTGAGTGCACTATTAGTTATACAAACAACTGCCCAAGTACCTGACACAATAAATGTGGAACATAGCACCTGTCATTGTTTCTTTAGTGTGTACACCTATATGCATCTGGATAGGCATATTGCAATTTGCTGCCAAAATCACTGTGAGCTATCATGCTTCAGTACCCCTGGGAAAAATGTTATCAGTTGTACAGACCCAGACTACCATTTGTTTTAAATACCATTCATTAATCAACTTTGCTGCCTTAAATTTGTCAAACTGAATCTTATAACTTGTGTGAAAATTTAATTTTTTTTAAAAATTTAGTTTTTAAAATTTAAATGTTTATTTAAATTTCCATTAAAATTTAATATATCATTATTTTTAAATTTCAAACATATTTTCAGACAGGCCTTATCATGTATTACAATTAGGTTTTTACTGCATTGAAAAATTCCTGTAATTAAGGAAGATATAGCAAATTTAGTTTTGGTTTCTCAAGAACACTTGGACCACAACTTGCACCCTGTGGAACACCACCACTACACACTTTCTGACAGCTGTCACATGTCTTGTTTGCAAAGAAATTCCAAAAGACTTCATGTTTAAAGTTGAAATAAGTGTGGCATGCAAGTATAAAAGTTTGACTAAAATTGGCCATACAAATTGGGCCTTTCAGGCCTCGGGTCACAATTAATAGTTCCGGTTCAGTACCCACGAATGTAGTCCCAGTCTATTTTTAGATCATTTTTTCCTGTCTCCGTTTGGTGGTGATACAAGAGTTAGATTTAGGCATTCTTGGTAAGGATTTAAAGGCAATTGTTTATTCTTTAGATAAACATATGATTTGTATTGATTGTCACACAGTGGAAAGTTCAGTACTGAGAAACAAATGTAGAGAATATATAGTAAAATTAATTGTGTTCTATGGCCATACCCGCCCAATTTTTCCATATGGCTGTCCAATTTAGATTTGGATGGCAGAATTCTACTTCTTGTTTTTCTTGTGAGGCCATATTGTTTAATATAGTATAGATGTTATTCCTTCCATCCCATATTCCTTGATTATCCCTATATTTGTGTATTAGTTCACTAATTCTTCTACAATATCCAGGTGGTTCTAATAGTTTAGTTAATTTGTTATTCTTGTAGATTGCAGTGTTAAAACGACATAGGTAACCATAAATATCAATGTATATTGCTTCCCGCGGTAGTTTGGGAGAGCTATTCAGCTGTTTTGATCTGCTTAAAATAGTGGCTGTTTGCCTTATACTTATTTTGGGTAGGGCTAGCCCTCCTTTTTCTTTAGGTCTGCAAATGTGTTTTTTCTTCAAGTAGTGGATTTTGTTATTCCAAATAAAGCTCAGTATTTTCCTTTCAGTGTTTGCTGATCATAGCTTCTGTAAGTTGCACCGTCTTCATTATATAATTCAGTTGGCTGTACATGTAGGTTTTAGCAACCTGTATACGGTCTATTAAGTTAATTCTTGTATGTGACCAAATTTCTGTTTGCGCTTCTATC
This sequence comes from Megalonaias nervosa, assembly GCA_016617855.1. Classification (NCBI taxonomy): domain Eukaryota; kingdom Metazoa; phylum Mollusca; class Bivalvia; order Unionida; family Unionidae; genus Megalonaias; species Megalonaias nervosa. The sequence goes on from JAECUM010054989.1 coordinate 6,148, forward strand.
TTAATTAGAAGCTCACGATAGTTCTTATGAGTAGAGTTCTTCCCATATATTATTTCTAATGCTTTTACATGATCCTTAATCAGATTGGGGGGGGGGGAGACCAGGGTGGTTGCCCCTCCAGTTACCTATTAATAAGATTTCTGTTTTATCATGGTTGATTGCAGAGCAAGAGACTTTTCCAAATTGTATGAATTCATGCTGTAAATGTTTAAAAGATCCACCTCTGGTAAAGTTTGTACAGTCGTCTGCATGTAACATAGTTTTGTAATCTTGTTTCAGATTTGGTAATCTAATACCCTGAATGTTAGTGTTCTTATTAATATTTATATTCAAAAATTCTATCACTATCACATATAGCAGCATGGACGGGGGCAGCCCTATCTTACTGAGCATTGTATGTTTATTTCCCCTGTAAGGGCTCCATTAACAATTATATTAGAGGTAATATTAAAATACATAGCTTTAATGCAGTTAATGATATTTAGGCTGAAGCCGCATTTTTCCAAAGTTTTAAAAATAAAATCATGCTCTATCCGATCAAAAGCTTTTTCTTGATCGAATAGAAACATGACTCATTTCTCTCCTTTAATATTTAAGAAATCTATTATAGCAGATATCGATATGGTATTATTTATAATTTTCCTCCCTATCCCCCCCAGCTTTGATTTATATATATTATTGTGTTTAGGCAGTTTCTTATTCTGTTGGTTATAATTTTCTTAAAATTTTGTAGTCGGTGTTTAATAAAGTTATAGGTCTCAGAGTAATAATCCCTTCCCTTAAGCTTTTTGGCATTTCCTTATTTAACAGTATATTATTGTAAAGTAATTCTAAAATATCTACTAATTCATGTTGAAATTTAATATAAAAGTATGATATTGTGCCATCAGATCCTGGGAATTTCCATTTCTCTAGACTGGTTATTGCTTTTAAAATTTCCCCAGCACTAATAAATTTGTTGCAGTTTTCTTTTTTATTTAATTATATTTGTTTGTAATCGGTTTTCCGTAAATAATTATTTATTGTATCAATATCAATGTTTTGAGTTTTATATACGTTATCATAATATTGTTTTATGTCCTCTAGTATATCCTTTTTATCTTGAACTATATTATTTAATCGGATAGACTATCTTTTTATGTTCATCTCTTTTGATTTCTATTCTATTATAAAGTCCCCTACCCTTTTTATATAAATTCCCGTATTTCCCTGCTCTAATTTTTATACCCTGAGTAGTTTCTTTTTCTATTTCGTCCCATTGTTTAACTAATCTATCTTCCAGTTCTGTTAGTGGTCTATTTTTAGTCCTAATTTCAAAATATTTCTCTTGAATCCATTGTTTATGAAGTCTCTTTGTTTTACTAAAATATTTGGTTATGCGTTTTATCTCGCTTTTAATTAATTCCCAGTCATTCATAATGTCTCCTATATGCTTTGCTTTTAGATTATTTAGGTGAGTACGAACAGTGCTCACATATTCGGTGTCTAGCAAGTGAGCACTGTTCATCTTCCAAACACCCTGTCCCCAATTAATTGTATTTGTGATTAGCAAATCGATTCAAACCAATCTATGGTCAGAGATTTGTTCATGTAATATATCACATTTTTTTTTAACTACATTAATTTGTCCTTCTGATATAAAGAAAGTATCTAGACGACTTTCTTTGTCATTATCGTATTTATAAGTATATTCCCTACTCTTCTTATTTAAGTGTCTAAAGGCGTCTATTAAGTTATTGGTTTTTGTAAATAATTTGATCCATTTGTGTAGTTTTTTTATCGGCTTCCATGAGTTTCTCGCTTTTGTCTAATTCTGTCTGTTTCCAATTAAAGTCACCTCCTATTATGCAGGGGTCTAAAGCATATAAGCATATATATATATATATATATATATATATATATATATATATATATATATATATATATATATATATATTAAAATATTCCATTTATTCATTTTTATATGGGCTAAACTTCCTTGTAATTCATTCGGTATTTTATAATTTTCTAAGTTTAATCCCTTGGCGGTCCGCCGAACGATTGTAGCCATTCCAGTTTTTACTTTCTGTTGGGTGCTTACTAGTGAGAACTAGAGTCAAGATCTCCTTCTAGTTTCCTCACCACCTGCTCTGGCATTCCATGTGTTTCTTGTATTAAAATTATGTCGTAGTTTTTAGATTGTGTTATGATTTTATCGACTTTATTTGTAATACCATTAATGTTCATAGTCAAGATTTGCAGGTTTAGTCCCTCCATCTTGGCTATGTACGGGTATTGAAGTTTATTTATGTGTTAGTACTATAGGTAATTAAGCATTGTGTAAGTTTTTAAGTATTTGAATAGTTAATATTTCATAATTAGTAGTGGGCAGTTCTCTTAGCTCTGTAGTCCTCTAGGCTGATGGTCCTTTTTTTTTGTCGTCCCTAGTCATGGAGACAGTACGTCTTTTTTGTTCTTGTTCCTTAATTTCACTGTGGAACTCTCTTATGAATTCTACTATATCCGATTCAGATGGGGTTCTAGGCGTTGATGCCGTTCTTTTCCTTTTGAGAGGCATTATAGTAGTGGACGTGTCCATTTCCTGGTCGTTGTTTTTTCCATTCCCTTTCTCTTGTGGTTGTATTGGGCATTCACCTTCCAAGTTGATTATTTCTTCTACAGCTATTGTTTCTTCTTTTCCACTCTTGTGACTATCTTGAGTACTTTCACAAGCTATGACTTCTGGGTTTTTTCTTTCCTCTTAAAATTGTGGTTCTTCTAGGATGAAGAAGGGAGCCGTTTTCTTTTCCACCAGTTTTAGTTCTTTAAGTTCTCTTTCTTTTCTTCTTTTCAATTTCCTACCTCTCGATTTTGCTTTTCTCCTCTTATTTTGTCTGCTGACTTCCATTTCTCTGAGTTGTCTTGTGTTTGGTTGTCTATGCTGTTTTCTGTGCTGTCTTGTTGTGAAGACGTTAATGTTTCCTCTACTTTTTCTTCTGACGTTTCTGGCACCGTTTGCAGCGTCTTTTCTGTCTCAGCATCCAATGTTATCCTAGTTGCAGCATTTGCCGCTGCTGCGGCATATGTCTTTGGGGAGGTGTTTAGGGACGTGTTTGGTTGTGTCTGGTATTGGCATTCCCTAGGTAGGTGGCCAGTGGCTCCGCATCTGTTGCATTGGTGGTGGTTTTGGCATCCCTTATACCAGGACTTTAACATGAAGCCCATAACGTAGAAAAATGGGTGAATCTTCTTGGCATCATCTACCGAAGGGCTTAGGATTCTTACTCCAGTATATACTGTTGGGAATGCCCAACAGGTGGCCATATGAGATCTTAAAACTTTGACTCCGTATTTCTTCTCTACCTTACTCGTGAGTTCATCTGTTGTATTTCCTGGGGCATTTTAAATAGAAGAACGACCAGTTTTAGAAAGCACATACTTTGAAGGAACGCAGACCATTACCACTTCGATTCCAGGACAGAAGTCACCTTATCCTTGATAATTACAATATTATGCAATTTCATTGTTCATTTTTATATAACTATTTATGTATTTGATTGAGACTGTATTTATATATTTATTTATTTATTTATTTATTCTAACTATGTTTACTATGATGTACAAAGGTCTTCCTTTCAACCTTTTGTAATTTTTAAAGTGTGTAATGTATTGTAAATTATATCTTGTGTAATGTATGGGGCGACTAGGAACTAATGAGGCACTTGGGGAACAAACGGGAATTCCTATGTTAAATTTCTCCATAAGATTAACATACGGGATATTTTACAGAGACAAAAGTGTATATAGGGACAAACTGTAACAGTGTTACCAGTGACTGACCTCAACGGGGGTGACTTGGTCACATTCTTGCAGTTCACCTGAATAAGTGTTACTATATGCAAGTATGGGAATGGATTTACAGGGATAAAACACAAAAGGTATATAACCGCAAAAGGGTTTATAGCCTCAAATGGTTTTATAGCCTCAAACGGGAATGGTAATGTTAAAATTAAAATGTATACAATCCACCACATCCCATATACAATCCAACACCAACTGATTACTATCCAAAATTTATAGTGGTCTACGGGAATTTAACACAAGATAATGGTGCACTGAATTTAACACGAGGGAAGAGAGTCGAAAGTGTTTAGCTTCAAAGAGTCGAAAATTTATTGGGATCTTTGTAAAAGAGTGAATTTTAAAAGAAAGCAACATCACTGGGCGAATATTGTTGCAGTCAGCGTGACACGTAACAATTAAATGTCACGTATAGGTTAGGCTCGCAATAAATTGCTAGCCTGGGATGGTTTATCCTCGCTGGTTTGGGGGTTGATTGATTTTCTTTTTAATTTGAATCCGTTGGGATAACGGTCTATAGATGGAGAGGCGAGGTGAATTTGCGGTTAAGTAGCGAAGAAACGACAAAGTGGAGACAATTTTGGACCATTTGAAATAAGTGTCATAATTTTTTTTCCACAAGTGGTTATTAATCAGGGCGGAATAGAGAGAATTATTCTAACTTGATGGACATATTAAGTTTTGGCGGGTAGATATAGTTAATCCTGATTGGCTACGCAAAATGAGGGGGTGTTTCCCAGACGAAATTCAATGTATAAAGTAATTTCCCTCGCGACAATAATCAGTGCAAGTTCTTCTGCGAAAGGGAAAGTTCTTGACTCCTGGGGAGCAGACAGATTTTTCCCGTTATAAATTGTCCAAGGGACGGGTGTCTGGATGTTTGAGGGACACGGAACTTAAAGGAACAACGAGATTCGGCTACATAGAAAAAGCTAGTCTCGGAAAGCACAAGGTTTGTCTCAATTGCATTCAATTTATTCAGTGTTATATGTTTGTAATTATTTGTTGAATTTATTTGTTCTAAATCCATACTTCAACTTTTCTTGAATTCGGAAGTTAATTGTTTGCATTCATTTGTTTTGAATGTTATATGATTATGTATTTTAAGAAAGTCGTGCAGTATTTCTTTGATATACATTTGTTCGAATTTACTCGTTTGTATGTAATATGAGTCATGTATTCTATGAATTTCCTGCTGAGAATGCGTGAATTTATCTGTCTTAAATTATAATAATCATGTAGACTTGTTGATTTTATTGTGTCTGGAAATGTTATGTCAATGAATTGTTAGTTAGTAAGTAATGTAGTTAAGACGAGACGTGTAGTCCATTAATTAATTTGTGTAATTAAGTTGTGAATTAGTTTCAACTGAGTATTGTATACCTTTTGACCGACTTAGTTCAATTAGTGATTTATTGCCCACAGTAGTGCGTGGTTATTAAGATGTCTAGGTTATGTCTTAGTCCCATATGGAATGCGACTAACCGCTTGGTAGAGACATTCATTTTCTTGTAATAGGGTTGTATGTATCAGCTGTCAGGCAGCGAACTAACCCATAATAGCTTTAGTTTCGGTTGAAATTACGATAAGACGATATCTGACGTAACAAAAGTGTGAATATTATTCGGAAAAATACCTGACAAATATTTAGGTTGCTTTTTATTTATGTAAAGGAAAAAATAACAGTTGGGGGGGGGGAAGAGAGCAGACAACCAAGTTACGGTTTATGACCAAAAGAGGCTGGAGAGAGAGAGAGAGAGAGAGAGAGAGAGAGAGAGAGAGAGAGAGTCTGACCTATCAGCAACGTTGAATTTCGAAGGATTGGAAACAACCAGGTTATTCAAGCATGCTGGGCAACGAGTTCGATCTTTCACTCCATTTCATGAAATTTGTTCATTGGTATAACAGAACGGCTAATTGCATTTCTTACACAATTGGTAATTTTATTTATAATAGAAAGTGTATCATTCAGATGTCATGGTCAATTTCATTTGGTTTATACAATTGATTGTTATATTTTTCATACGGGTGCTCATGTTGTTCTGTTCTGCATCTCTGCTCAGATCTCTGTTATTCCGTCCATTAATTTTCATATTTTATTATTTACTCGATCCGGGCAATAACACCGTGGTCGGTCATCTCCAAGATGACGATAACCAAACCAAACCATCGCCACGTAACAAGTGAATTATAACAGTCTACGAGAAATTAATATGGAATAGCTATCTACTATCCAACACCCCATACCCACTATCCTAAACGTCTTTTTAGCTTCTAAATCCCACGCCTACTCTCAGTAGAAAGGGGTCGTGTGTAGAAGAGAGGAACTAAATCTCACAAACATACCAACCATCACACGACCTATACCATCCAACACCCCATACACACAATCCCTAATGCTTTTTATAGTACCTATAATCCCACACCAACTATCAGACGAAAGGGTTATTCTGTAAAAGGAGATGAAATTGCACAAATATACTATCCAACACATCACTTCTACAAATCGATACCAAATACCCACCATCAAAAACGCCTTGTGTAGTTTCTTAAATCTCACATCACACCTATTATCAAAAGAAAGGGGTAGTATGTAAACCAAGAGACTAAATCTCACAAATATAATATCCATTACATTACCCATGACACACAAACCCGCCTAATTAACAGTGTGGGCGAAACCTGTTGTCAAGAGTGAACATAAATTATAATCACTGAGCTATACTGACGTTTCAATTTTAAGGAAAAACGTGTTCCTGCAAGATAACCGTGCTGCGTGGAAAGCAAGCTGTCATACTTTCATTGGTGTGTTATCAGAATATAAAGCAGTCGGTCAGAGAGGTAGAATGGGAGAGTGCAGGCAGGAAGTGGAGGGGGGTGACCCCATAGCCCTCGCCGAGCGTTTTGGCCGGTGAAGTGTGTGTGTGTGTGTGTGTGACCTCAAAGAACTTGCCGAGCATTATGGCCGATGAAGGATAGATTGTTAGTGGGAGTGCACGTATCCATAGGACCCCACCAAGCGTTTTGGCCGGTGGAGGGAAGAACTGGAAATATAAGCGGGGAAGCAAAGAATTTAAACAGTGAACAGTGTTCAGTTGTGGCCACGTTTAGTGTTATATGTATTGGTGACTTGTGGACGAAAAATAATGTAAATTCATTGAGCCAAACTGAGGAAGGATATTCGGACCAGGATACCAGTGGAAAAAGTTTACTTGGATGAGTTTCCAATGTAGTGTAATAATAGAACTTTACCATTTGAGAGCTCAATAACAGGACTTGAAGTAGTTTATATTATTTTATTTCATTTATCATCATGAGGTAGTCTTAGTGGGGGATGTGTGAGTGTGCGAGTTTATTAGTGTTATATGTCAATAAATATAATATTATTCGTGTATTTTTCGTTGTTTTGTTTTCGTCTCTTAAGTGACTATCGCCTGTCCCAAATATTCACCCTCCCCTATCTTAAGTATTCGACTACGTTTAGGGGAGTTCGTGACATTCTATACCATCCAATACCCCATACACACTATCCAAAACTCCTATATACTTTCCAACACACCACCTAAACCATCTAACAACCCATACAGTCCAAAACACCTTGTTTAGTGTCTCCAAATATACTATCAGACGAAAAGGGTATCGTGTAAAAAGATGAAATTTCAGACACTATCCATCACACCACCTATACAATCCAACACCACATGCACATTATAAAAAAATCCCTTTCCTCATCACTGAAAAAAATTGTCAAAACTGTCATTACTGAATGGTGTGCGTGTGAGGGCATGTTTAAACCACTGAGTGTCGAAAACTGAAGACACATTTACTAAAAGCGAGTAGTGGTTGTTAGAGTTTACTAGATATAGATATAGAACGTGTGTATTTAAAATTCGTGTGGAAAATACGCCATACAAATGTAAGTGCCTCGATATTTTTAAAAGCAGGAATACATTCTCTCTCTCTCTCTCTCTCTCTCTCTCTCTCTCTCTCTCTCTCTCTCTCTCTCTCAACAATTTATTTTCTTATAGAATGATTTAGATTGAAATTAAAATGGCATATGTTCCCGATTAAAGATGCCTCAAAGTGTCAGTAGTCACAGGAAATGTTACTTTTGTTTTGTATTGTTTTTCAAAACTTACCCCTCCCCTCCCTTAAAAATTGTGGAACGTTCCTTCGTTAATGGGTAAATATAAATCTTGAGTTTAGTTGTGTTTGTGCATGTCAATTATCTTAACTTTGTGTATGGGTAGGTAAATCTTGTTTTGGCACGTGGATTATATAAAACCTTGAGTTTAATTATGCTTCCGAATGTCAGATTACTTAGCTTTGTGTATGAGTAATCATACTTTTACGCTGCAATGTGTCACGAGAAAAAATTCTAGCATTCGATCTACCGTTTTCCGAAGAAGAAAATAACAACACTAAAAACAGGTCCTCTGCTTTAGTGTTAAGAATAACTTTAGTAAACCCGCCCTATCCTGCATTCTCAATGTTGAGACAATACAGGCTTTAAGGGACAAAAGTTAGAAATGTTTGACCTATTTTCTCTCAGTTGATTTAAAACAGCGATAGAACAAGACTTTTTCTTTGGCGCTGTTTTGCCGTCCTTGGTTTAGGGAATTTTGCAACATTCTAGCCTCAAAGCGTGTATTGCAAAACATGACTTCTCTTAAATTGTCGAGGGGTGAGGGGGTATACAGCAAATGTTACTGCAGCCAGTCGACGATAAATCTAACACTACCTTTATATGAAATTAATGGATGAAAAAATGCCGATGGCTATTTCTAACACATAATTTGTCGTTGTCTTCAGAACCTCATACGAAGGTAACCTCATGTTCATTTCTCCTTGTCCTACAATGCCGGAAAATAACAGAACAAAACTGGTGTCGTTCTCTTACCATCCTCCTCCTCCTCATTCTCATCCTCATCCTCATCCTCCTCATCCTCATTCTCACCTTCCTCCTCATCCTCATTATCCTCTTCATCCTCATCCCCATCATCCTCATCATCCTAATCATCTCCTCCTCCTCCCCATCCTTCTCCTCCTCCTCCTTATCCTCATTCTCATCCTCATCATTCTCATTCTCATCCTCATCCTCATTGTCTCTCTCATTCTCATTCTCATCCTCATCCTCATCCTCTCTCTCATTCTCATTCTCTCTCTATCTCTCTCTCTCCATCTCTCTCGCTCTCTCCCTCTCTCTCTCTCAATCTCTCTCTATCTCTCTGTCTCTGTCTCTGTCTCTCTCTCTCTCTCTCTCTCTCTCTCAATATCTGTTTTGCTACACTGTTGACATGTTGAAAAATAAGTTGAAATATTTCTATTATATGTTGAGTGAGGGCTAATTAAGTTATTAGAACTTGGGCCCAATCCCAGTGTGACATATTGTGACAATAAATTATATTTCAACGTTTAAATGATCCAAGTTGCCTGCTGAATCTTCGGTGAAAGAGTCTTTTCTACCAACCAAGCAATAAGAAAAATATTTTAAAATCTCATCCTAAGAAATTTAGATATGTTTTGTCTAACTGGGACCACTTCGGTTCAGCCTCAAGGTTTGGGGTCGGATGGCATATACAGCCTCTACGATAAATGGACGTCTCGTACAACGCTAATGTTTCGGCCATATAATTAAAGACGAGGTTATTCATAATTCTCTGATCAATATACTGCCAGGTCAAAAGTGAGAAGCCGCCTGAACAAAACAAATTTAAGTAATTTAACGAAATGTATTTCAAATGGTCACTGCATAGTTTAAGAGGATTTCAAACTTCTTCTTATCTATGTGCACTAATGAACATACTGATTGTAGTTAGAAATCATAAATTTGTAGCAGTAAAGATTTGACAAACTGTCAGAACCAGATTGAAAAATATCTGAAATAAATGAAATATCAGGTTATACAATTTAGAAAAGTCTGAAAAGGCTTCACAACAAAAGATCCATAGAATATAAGAAATAAGCTGGAAGAGCAAAACTCGCCAGTAGAAGGGATGATAATGTAATTTCTCGCCTTATTCATCGAATTGTTTGACAACATTATCAGCAGCTGTCAGTGGTTTTAATGAGACTGTGGGGTTAACGTTTCTGAAATCACCGTCATCAGAAGAAGAAAAAGTTTAGGTATAAGGAGATGTATTATATGAAAGCAAACAAAGTCTTACCATGATCCCGCATCACATATTTCGTGGTTTAAATAAAGAAATAACTGGACAGTTGAAAACCAGTAGTCAGTAATAGTGTTTTGTCATGAAAGTAAAGTTGTTTTGAGAAAAGTTGAAAAATTTAAGTTTGGAGAAAACCCAATGAAGAATGCCAGAGTGTTAGGTCCATACAGTGCATACGTGCAATTGAATTGAATTAGGGAGGTCTCTAATTCTATTACAGACCTGTCTAATTCTAGTACAGAGGTCTGCATTTCAATTATAGCGGTCTAAAATGAGACAAAATATTGAGGTATCTTATTGAATTTGAGGTCTATAATTGATATATAGAACTCTATATTTAAATTGTAGAAGTCTCCAATTGAATTAGAGACCCCTCTAGAGAGATCTGTAATTAATATATAGAGCTCTCATTAGGCCTAAATTGCAGAGGTCTCTGATTCAGGTCTATATTGAATTGAATGTATGTAGAAACGGCCGCACATGTATTGGCGACCTAGCCTCTTTGTTATTTCTCTTCAATGTGTGTTACGCTGTCCGTTCGTTGCATAAAATCATATTTCGTAACCTTTTTCCTTCAGGGACTTGAGTTGCTAAGAATACCACAGCGTAGGGACTGGATAAATCCCCCCCCCCCCGGTTACAATTATAAAATAATACGTGTACCTAAGTATCTGCAAGTCGTTTGTGTGCGGGAATCACGAAAGCCTGCTAAAATTGAGGCTACGTGTTTCTTCTATCAAGAGTGACATGGAATACGGTATCTATACTAATTTAACCAAAGTTTTGAATTCTTCCTTTCTAATTTCCGCGCTTCACATTGCTATTGTATGTACGTCTACTACTTCCTTTAATTAATAAAAAGTTTTCAAAATCTTCGAGAAATCTCTTACACGGAAAAAAGACGAGGTAACTTGTTAACACTGCTTATACGTACTTGGAGAGCACAGGGGTGCACCACGAACGTGGTAAATACATGAAAGGTGAGTTACAAGTGACATTAATATATGGTATATGTATATATAGGAATGTTAGTTCAAAATGCACAAGAAAATAATTGTCGAGCATTTTGTAACTCATGGCCTGCATAACTGGAATCTTGCTGACTCCAGACACGCGTACAAACAAAAATAATTCCCTCTTTAGAGATCTAATTTTCCGATTTTTTTTTTCTTTTGCAGACCGCTCAGGGCTCTGTAAGAAGCTTGAGTCTTCTAACTGGAAGACTCCTCCCAGAGCATCTCCACCTCTTATTGCAAAACAGGAGATATGCCGCTCATCTAGTAGCGTGCTGCTGCTTTACATTGTGGAGGAGATGCATCGCTTACCTCGTAGCGTGTTGCCTCCTCCCATTTAGGAGGAGACGCACCATTCATATCGTAGCGTGTCGCTACCTCCAATTGAGGAGATGTACCGCTTTCAGTCTGTCAGAGGTAGCGCTACCCACGCGAGGAATCAGCTTCACATATTTTTAATATATATTTCTACTGGGAGCCTAGTAAGTAGGGTTTAAACCATATTATCATATTACCAATTCTGACTTTCATCCTGAGGGAGCTCAGCAGATGAAAGTCAGCATAATAAGCAGAACTGTAAGGAAACCAAGAATTTCAGGAAGTGGAACAGGCTTACATCAACCTATTGTATATGAAGTGAGCCCAACAGGTTTATATGATACAGTAATGTACCCTACTGTACTTTGGGTGAACCCAGCAGGTTTGTATCATACTAAAGTATCTAGGAATGAGCCCAGCAGGTACACATCATACAGTAATGCACTTGGAGGGAGACAAGCTTTCAAAGAGTGGATCCCTTCGTTGTTGAGTGTGAAATGCATTTAGTTTTGTGTAATTTTGGGTCATTTGCGTGGTATATAGTTCAGCCTGACACCTCTTATATTCAACTATTTCTATGTATAAAAATAAACTGTACCTTTTTTTTATTTGACTTTTTTCCAAGGTACCCCACTCATCCATTTGTGCATCAGTTTCATGTCAAAGAGATATACATCCGGATATTATTGAAAAGCATAATTGTGGATACAGTTTGTTTATAAAAAGAATCACTTGTTAGATACATTAATGAACATCACCAGATTAATCCTGTTTTTATATGTTAAATTATTCTAATAATAATAATGATGATGACGATGACGATTATAACAATAAACTCATATATTAAAGAAAAGTAAATGCCGTGACTTAATATCCTATATTTTAACTTTCCATGCAGTGTCAATGATTCAATAATAAGCATTTTTTCTTTCACCAGAAAAGGAAAAACAAAATCAATATTTATAATTCCATACTTGTCTCTGTTTTTGTCTCTGTAAGTGTTTTGGTATTATTGCTATTATTATCAGTAGTAGTAGTAATAGTATCGACTAACTCCTTCTTTCATGCAGATCATTTAGCTCCATGTTTTGTTTTTTGTTTTTTGTTTTTTGTTTTTGTTTTTTATTTTTTTGTTTTTGTTTTTGTAAAAACTCCTTTCTGAGTGATGGCAACTTCCATGATCCGTAAGAATGAAACATTTTGAAACCATGATGAAGATGGTATCGATTCTATCTCTGTTTAAAAAGCGGGAAGAAAACCGGAAGTAATGTTGGACTGCTTTGTTCCATGCTGCCACCTATCGAATTAAAGGGATGTTATTAACTAAGATCACTCATAAAAGGCATACCGAGTAGCCCAAATATCTCACTGCAAGACAATACTGACATAAGTCTCACAGAAATGCATGTAATTCAGAAAACAGTGTACGTGTTTAACATAAATACATGTAGTAACAAGAGCGAGTTACAGAACTTACTCTCTATTAGTGCAGCATACTGAAACAAAAAGGTTTAAAGGTCGCTGGCCACCTATATTGTAAAAACGTCTGAGATTATCATAGTCATAAACAAAACCTATTTGTTATGTATGCACACGATAAAAATGTTTAATTAGACTTAAAAATTCGCTTTTTTAAATGAAAAATTATTCGGTAATATCCGTGAACAATTGGAAGTTTCAGCGTGCCAAAAACGGATATGACGTACATGTACCCCTTCTATTCAACATAGCCATTCAGGTGTTTAATTTCCCCACGTAAATGTCTATGTGATATGTCTTACGATCTTGCTTTTGTACAGCAACTGTGTTGCATATGAATGTAACCAAAACAGTGATGATGGGACAAAAGGGTTCTTTCTTTTTCCGAAAGACCCTGTTTACCAGAAAAAAGTGAATTGAAGCTGTGGGATTGAATAGGGTGAGGGATGGGAAAGTTGTACCATTTAAGCTGGATTATTGTCAATTTAGCATAAAGACAATTCGGCCCAATATTGGGCCGAAATTAAGACAATTTGTCTAAACTTGAAAGACAATTCGGCACAACTTAATAATAGTTTGAACAAGTTCTTTTTCTTCAAACAACAAGTAGATATTAAGAGAGAAAACACAAACTGACATATCTTGCTCATTATAATTAAAATATTTATATACATTTATTTTTTATGCTAAAAGATATATGCATCTGCACAACGACATTCTCAATTTAAAAGTCTTCAGCTCAAATTATCAATATTGATTTATAAAACAATAATACTTAACAGATAATGTTTAACAGAATACGTATACATTTTTCTAAAAGTAGCGTACATGAGATATTATAACAAATATATTTAATTTTAGGCTTCAGGTTGAAACACTGCTGCATATAATACACACTCAATTATACATGAGAGAGAGAGAGAGAGAGAGAGAGAGAGAGAGAGAGAGAGAGAGAGATATGCTGAGCATTCAGTCACTGTTTAGTTGTTGCAGTTTGAAGCTCTTTCCAGTTAATTTTATTGTTTGTTTTTATTTTTCAAGTTTATGTCTTAGTGTGTGCGCGCGTAAACTGAAAGCTTGTCATTACTAGTCAAACTCGTCAATCATATTTGCTCCATTATTACATACAAATAAGAAAGGAAATAATTTTGTGTTGAATTTATGGCCTCCACCCTGCACGGTACAATTAAATAGATAAACAAACACTTATTAGAAAATTAAATGAAAGAAACTTACCTTGAGTAGTAGTGGGGGATTATATGCGGACAGTTAAATTTATACGTTAAATTTGGAGGGTTTTTCTATACGGACAAGGGGAATTTAACATGGGTGGGACCATATACGGACATGAGAAATTTAAGACAGGGAATATGTAGCCACAATGTATTGGGACTGTATAGGGACAAGGGGGACTGGAGAAGGGTGACATCACGCTACTAGACACTGGAGAAACAATAGCAACAATGTTGCAAGTGGCTGACCTCAGTCGGGAGGGGCAGTTAGGAACAGTGTTGCAAGTGGTTGACCTGAATACGCGCTACTCTAGGTAGGGACAAATACAATAGAGACATGGACAGAGACATGGTTAGAGACGTAGGCATAGACAAACATAGAATAGACAAACATAATTTATCTACATAAATCTATCACACAAACAACTATAAAATCGACAAAATAATTTTTTAGGCAAGAGAGAATAGACATCTTGTCGAGACATATGAGTGACCCTGAAAAGGGCCGTTTAGCTTTCTTCTACTTTCTCTCTTCCCTTCGTTTTCTCCACCTGCACATCATCTTTTCAAGGACATTTTTCTTATTCTTCTTTTTCTTATCTTTGTCCTCCTTCTTCTCCTCCTCCTCCTTTTCCTCCTCTTGTTTTCTCTTCTCGTTCTCATCCTCTTTCATTAATTTGTCATTATATGTTCTCATCTGTTCCTTTTCCTCCTTGTCCTTCTTTTCCTCTTTTTCCTGTTTTATCATTTCCCTTAATCTTTCTTTGGCCTTCCTCAAATTATTGATCTCCATCTTGACTCTATGTGGTCTATAGCATCCATACTCCAACCTTACTAACGTTTCTTTCACCATCGCTATATCATCCACCACCTCTTGTAACTTCTGCATTTTCTCTAGGTTGTTGGTAGCCATATCGGTTTATTCAATATTCAATAGCCCGAATGACCAACGCTTCACTTTATATGCCTCATGCACGGACGTGAGGGAAAACATCCCCTTATACCAACTACACATATCATATATCACATGCCAAACAACCCAAATCAATAATGATGATAACCTAAAAGAAACTTTTTAAAATTATTTTTTACAATCCAACACACTATTACCAACAAATGACTTCCTACCAACACATAGTGAAGAAGGGTAGTTTTTTTTCAACCAATCCTACCAAACACACACACACACACACACACACACACACACACTATTACAGCAGCAAAGGAATTGGTGTTTATAGTCACACTAGTCCACTTTCACACAAAACAAACACTCATTAGTGTAGGGACAAGAGTTTTGTTAAGGGAAAGACACACACACACACACAGACACACACACTACCAACAAATACTAATATTATTGGCAGCTTGATCAGTCTCTCTTTTCTAGATATCTGGTTAGCCCTAAGTAGGGTGTTCTTTTATCAATGATCACACCTCCTAGGTCTGGCACCACACACGCAACGTCGGCTCGAATCCTGCTTCAAATTGACTGTTGCTGTTGGGTGTGCGGAGGCAGCTTGAGTGGCTTCATCATCCCAATTATCACTTTGAGGGACAGTGAAGACTCTTTCCCACCTTCTTCAATTCCACACCCGTGGATGCTGTGATCTTCTTACTTGCTGCGGGCGCTGAGGCTCCCACTATTGTTGCTACCTCTCCAACTCTTCGTCCCAGTTCTCAATCTGAGGGACAGAGGGTGTTGGTGGTAGTAGTATTGGTGGTGCTTGGCCTTGTGGCAGTGTCCTCCCCGCAGGCTTCACCTCACACGTTTGTCTTATCATCAGATCAGGCAAAATTGCTTTCTTCTTTTACGTTTCCTCTTCTTTCTTCTTTTTCTCCTCCTCAATGTTGTTTTCTTCAGCAATAGCCTTCATGGCTAGCTCGTCCAGGAGGCGACGGGCATATTCAGATGCATCTGGAGTTCCAACAGTTTGGCAATTCTGCTGATCTTCTTAGATCTTGATCAGTGAACAATTGGTAAAAAGACTGATTGATTAATTATTTAAATTAACGTCGCGTGCGCCTATTGGGCATGTGCGACAAGTTTGGGCCTGCACTCAAGGATACTTAATTAATCGTGGGGAAAGGAAGAAGAGCCTCATCCCCACGCGTTCATGCACACAAGGTGTGCTGATTAATTTGTCCCTTTTCGGGGCATTATGAATGCTCCACGGGACATATGATGGGCGGGAATAGTAACACACATGCCAATCACATTAGTCTGTACCTACTGTGAGCTGTTATTAATTTCTTGTCGAGAGCGGAATTAGAGCCACACTCCCCACGCATTTATGCGTGCATTGTACGCTGTTTAATTGTGATGTCTGTCCGTGGCAAGGTAGGAGGGTCGGTTGGTTGGAGCCGGTTCCCAGGAGGGCGCTCAGAGATTCCAGTATCGAGACCTAAAATTTGTCGTCTTGCACGATTTGGAAATTTTAAACTCTGTGCTGTTTTTGTTTTTTGTTAGAACAGATGGAGATACCTTTGATGACAGCTGTAGTTGATTTATTGAATATAATTCTAGATTTAGATTTGCCACCTTGTGTGGCCGGCCCTGATGGTCCTGGGCTTAAGACTACCTTATATGTTTATTATATTTGGGGTCTTTCGTATTCCTTAATGTGTTCGTTGCCACTTTGTGCAGCTGGACCTGATGGTCTTGGGTGTTTTGACCACCTTATAAGTTATTAAATTGGAGTCTTATTGTGCTCATAGTGTCTATTTATTTTTCCGCCTTGTGTGGCTGGGCCTGATGGTCTTTGGTGTTTAGACCACCTGATAGTATAAATTTTAATGGTCTTACTTGTAATTAATACTGCTGGTATTTTCATTCCCGCCTATTGGTGTTATACAGCTGTCACCTCGGGTCGGAGTATGTTGTTAGGAGGAGGTTGTTAGGAGCCATCCCAGGGTGTTTCTTTAGGATTTAAAGAAAAATATTTTTTTCCCCCTGTTTTCAACAGGTATGATTTTAGTGTTAAGTTGTTTCTGGTATTCTGTGTAATTTGGAATTCCTCCTCCCCCCCCCCCCCCCCCCGGTTATTACTGACATTGCAGGTAAGGCTGGTTTCCCACGACCGCAGTATGGCGTAGGGAGGCAGGTACATCTTTATCAGTCGTTATGGGGTCTGCCGTAAGTAGTGAAGGGGGACACTTTAGCGTTTATGGGAAAATACATTACAGACCCCCCCTGGGCAAGTGTGGCTTCAAAAATATCCCCTGGGTGACTTTGGCGTCAAAATAAACCCTGGGCCACTATCGCGTCCAAGGAAAGTTGGGTTTTTGTATAGGGGCAATAGGAATGGAACATGTAGGGTGACGTCATGGCACTGGTAACAATGTGGCAAGTGGCTGACCTGAATACGCGTGGCTACTGTAGATAGGGACAAATACAAAATAGAGACAGAGACATATACAACACAAACATAGATTGATGAACATCAATCTATCATACCTAAATTATACAACCAACTAAAACAATTTTAGATAAGAGAATAATGTTTTGGGAGTTAAACATAAAATATACAATCGACTAAAACTTTTTTAGGCAAAAAAGAATAAATATTTTCGAGGCATATGAAAGTGGCCCTGAAAAGGGCCGTTGGTTTTTATGTTGACATCAGTTCGTTAACATAGAGGGCATCTTATTGATCTTCTTCTCTTTCTCAAACTTTGTCTAACCTCTGGACCGTGGATGAGGATTCGCTTCAGACAGCCCTGTATCTCCACATAGCATCTTCTTTTCCAAACAGACGTATCGGTGATCCGGATGATGGCCCATGATAATTTAACATACATGGGCAAGTCCGTACGGAACAGCATCGACGATACGAGAGTAGAGGATTCAACGTTTGTCCACATCTTGTGACGAGAACAGGTGAAGTGAACCTCGATTATTTATAGTGGAAGACCGGATCGAAACGGATTGAGATTGTTCACCAATCCCAACACGTGTTACATAAATCACTCACATCGCGGAGACTGTCTTCCAATCCGAAGAGAGCTACCTGTGACGTCACATTCTCTATATAGGTGCACTAGCGTCTGTGCGCAGTGAATCGATGCGACATTGTTTTTTGAAACATGACGGAAACTAAGAAGACAATGAATTGGGGTGCACCGGCCGTGGAGACAAGAAGCGATGGCATAGCAGTGGCTACCAAAGTCAATACAGGGCTACTTCCAGAAGAGGTCGATTTTTAATTGGGATTTAGTAGATTTTCTCTCTTCGCAAGAATTTGTTCCGGTACCAGTACCTTCACCACCTTCTCCTTCTTTACCACACGTCGATGATTTTAAACAGAGACAGAAAGAAGAATTGGAGATATTTTACAACAGCAGAAAGAGGCAGAACAAGCTTTTCTCCTTGAACAGCAACAGCGAGAAGAAGAAGAGGCAAGAAGGAAACGACAGGAAGAAGTAGTTGAGAAGAAACAAGGTCTAGGAGAGAAGGAGAACAGTGAAAGTCAAACCGTAACGTTACTCTTGGACATTTTGGCAGAGTTAAGAAGTCTGAAACAAATGTATCCGACTTCTTTATTACGACCCAAGAGAAAAAGACCTTCTCGAGCTAAACAGCCCAACCCTGTTACTACGCCGGAGATATCAGCCATAGTGATTTCTACCCAATCATCGACGGGAGCAGGTCCAGAAGTAGGCCTTGGCCGCGGCAAAGGCTTAAGGCAGTTAAAGCTGATTGCTTCTCGTTCCTGAGTTTGTATTTTAATAAAAATAAACACCCAACGGTTCTTTTGAGGGCCACTCACTTCTATCGGAAAGAGATAGTATTCATTTTGCCAAAATCAATTAAAACTCAAAATCCCCTTTTTTTAACCTATGATGTACATGTGTGATTGCGTGAGTGTAGGCCCTTATTCTAAAAAATCAACACCAGGAGACACTCAACGTTTATCTGTCTGGTCTATTCTAGTACACATTTTACAATCCAATTCACAACACAACACAACACTTTAAAAAAGTTCATAGACTTCTTATGTGTCTTTTCTCTTTCACTCCCTCTGTTTTCTGAATTTCTTCACTTTCACAGGTGTTTCCTCCTCTTCTTCCTCACTTTTTTCTCGTATTCTTTTCTTCTCTTTCTGAACGTGTCGGGGTTCTTCCTTTGCCGAGGGTACCTCTTCTTCTTCTTCCTCCTCCTGCTCTTATTGTTTCTTAGGGCAGTCTGAAGACCAATGTCCTTTCTTTTGACAGTAATAACAGGTATCTTGACTTTTGTCTCTTTTGACACTGGTCTTGCTTTTTTGACGGTCTGGACATTCTGTAGCCCAATGCCTTTTCTTCTGACAGATATAGCAAGTATCTTGACTTTTATCTCGAAAGGAGGGGGAGTAGTCCGTCGGCTTGTCTGAAGAAAACATTCTTATGACACCTCGCAAAGCTCTGATCAGAAGTTCGATTTGTGTGGGTTCTTCCATCGTGCTGGTCGGCTTGAGAGTGAAATGAATACTTAGAGGAAAGGCACTAGCCACTTATATATAGGGGTCCATGGCGTTTAAAATGTAGTCATTTGACATTTTGCAGTCAAGATGAAACGATCGCATCATTTCGTAAAGAAAGGAGAAGAAAGTAAGAGGCAGAAACGTGACTTATCGCCTCGTACAGTAGCTGAAGTCTTGGCTCAAATTCATGCCAGCGATTTTGAAGAGGACATGAGAGAGCCACTATCCAGACCCAGAGGTTCTACACCAAGCCAAAATCCGCCTTCACCACCAGTAAACCCTGAAAAGTACTACCACATTCGAGACACGGACAAACGCTCCTCTAGAAAATTTACAACCACGGCCTACACGTACACGGTGAAGTTTAAAGATTTCAAGTCCGACGTACCACTGGAGAAAGCAGAAGGGTTCATCACCGATGTGTTGGATTCTTTGTTAACCACACTGAAACAGCAATGTGAAGCCAAAGCCATTCATCACGACAGTTTGAAATCCCCTGTTTGGATCGAGTTTAGCAGCCCAGCAGAATTGACACCTTCCAAAGTCATGGACAAGATTCAACACGTACAGCAACCCAACGACAAGTTTTACATCACTGACGGAAAAGCAACACTGTTCATGACCCTTCTTTCTCTTCCCCAAGGGACCGGACGCAAAAAGGTATTATTGGTGGACGACCTTCGCAGCACCAAAAGAGCCTCGTCCGAATTAACATCCTTCAAGACCAGATATGCTTAGCTCGTGCCATCGTCGTAGGACGAACGTATGCCGACAAGAACGACACGATAGAATGGAAAAGAGCCTGGAAAACAATTCAACAATCGGACCGAGCCAAACAACAAAGAGAAGCAAAACTCCTGTTACAACAAGCTGGCGTGTCCAAAGACATATCCTGTGGCATTCCTGAAATGCAAAAATTGCAAAACGTCTTGGCTCCACGCTACACCTTGAAAGTACACCCTCAAGAAGTGCGCGGACCTCTGTTGTTTCGAGGCAAAAATTTCAAAGACGGAAAATACATTCATGTCTATCATCACGATGAAAATTTCCATGCCATTACCTGTATCACCGGATTCCTGACAATACAGTTATTACTGTGAGAAATGTGACTATGGCTATAACAATCGAGAGCAACGCAAGCATTGCGGATTGAAATGTGAAGGATGTTTGGCCTCTAAACCCTGTCTGGACGAAGCACAAGAATGAGTGCATTGCCCAGCTTGTCAACTCACTTCTGTCAGTCCAACCTGTAACCAACAACATCTAAAGATGCAAGGTTCACAGCAGAAGTGTGCATGTCAACTCCTGATATTGTGCCCAACTTGTGGACAAGTGATACGTACTAATAATACCAAGGCGCACGTATGTTCAGGAAAGAGGCGACGTCACATTTGTAACAAAATCGTGGACTTGGAACACGAATGTTACATTCAGAAATACCATTCCGAACATGAAGAAGAAGATGAGCAGAAGAAGAAAGGGAATTTCATCTTTTTTGATTTCGACTGCATGCAAGAGACTGGCATTTACATTCCTAATTTCTGCGTGGTTCACCGAGCGTGCGATAAGTGCATCCAAGAGCCTACCTTTACTCATTGCCATTACTGTAGCAAGATTCCTGGAGGACGTGAAAAAATCTTTCGCACACCAAACACGCTGACCGATTTAGCCCAGTGAATCTTAGACCCTATCGACGAGACGTGGAGCCAAGAGGACATCGAACATTACGGAGATTGTCATCGCCATGCGACGGTGATGGCTCACAATTTCTCGGGATACGATGGTCAGTTTCTTCTCAGATACTATACGGAACAAAGTATCGAACGTCCTAAAGTGACTTTGAATGGATAATTTCTCGAAGTGCAGTTTAAAGATTCGATGATTTACTTAGCCATGCCTTTGAGCCGAATGCCTAAAACGTTTGGAATGACAGAAATGGTCATAGGCTATTTTCCACACTTTTTCAATGCCAAAGCTAATCAACACGCCTTTCTACTACATTTGCCTGAGGCGCAATACTACGACCCCAACAACATGCGTACCGAACAACGAGAAGCTTTCTACGCTTGGTACCAGACTCACGCCTCGGACCCTTTCGATTTTCAGGAAGAAATGTTAAAATGTTGTCGTTCCGACGTGGACATTTTACGGTGTTGCTGTGGAAAATGTTGAGAACTGTTCATGGAACACGGAGGGATCGATCTTTTGGAAAAAGCCTGCACCATTGCCAAAGCGTGTTCCATAGTGTACCGCCAACGATTCATGCCCGAAAACACCCTAGCTGTCATAAGTCCTCAAACGACGAACTTTGTCAAACGTCAATACTCGGTCAAAACCCTACGCAGGTTACATTACTTGTGCGACAAGGAAGACAAATGGATCCAACACGCTCGCACCGGAGGAGTTGAAAAGACTATTGGAACGTATTCGGTGAATGACTGGGACTTAGAAAACCCTAAGATCATGTACGAGTTTCACGGGTGCCTATTTCACGGATGTCCCATCTGTTATCCTCAACGTGGCACTAAAAATCAGTTTTTACAACGGACCATGGAAGACTTGTACCAGCCTACTTGTCAGAGTCGCTTGAAGTTAGAACAGCAAGGATACCAAGTGGTAGAAATGTGGGAACACGAGCACGATCACCGTTTGAAAACCGATCCTGAGTTTAAACGCATCGCGGAAAGTTACAAGCTGGCGGACCCTCTGAACCAACGGGACAGTTTGTACGGAGGACGGACGAATGCAACCTGTTTGCTGTACCAAGCCGACGAGGAGAAAGGAGAAGAAATCAAATAATTGTGTTCGCTGTGTCCCTTCATGTGGAAATATTGTCACCTTCCCGAAGGGCACCCGCAATTGCTTACGGAACACATCGACGTGGACAACATTCGACAATACGAAGGATTGATCAAGTGCAAAGTCTTGCCTCCCACGAACTTGTACCATCCCGTTTTACCACATCATTGCCAAGGAAAACTGATGTTTCCCTTGTACCGTACTTGTGCCGAAACGTGCAACCAAGACCAACCTTGTCAGAGCACCCTGGAAGAACGCGCCTTAACGGGAACGTGGGTCAGCGTGGAATTGTTTAAGGCTCTGGACCTGGGATACCAACTGTTAGAAGTGTACGAAATTTACCACTTTCCCAATACAGAAAAATACCACAAGGGCAACGAGACTCAGAAAGGCATTTTCGCAGACTACGTGAATGCCTTTTTGAAACTGAAACAAGAAGCCAGTGGCTATCCTTCCTGGTGTCTCACTCCCAAAGACCAAAAAAATTCAAAGACAAATACTGGGAGCAGGAAGGCATCACTTTAGACCACATCGAGAAAAGCGATGGAAGGCGAAAGTTTGCCAAAGTGATGTTAAATTACTTGTGGGATAAAATGGCACAACGACCGTGTTTACCTAAGAGAGAG